>PVIY010029570.1:0-31899 GCA_004026745.1 Myrmecophaga tridactyla
TCGCTCTCTCTGAATCTCTCTCTCCAAAATGTTTCCTCTTTTATAGGACTTCAGAAACTAATCAAGACCCACTCAAATGGGTGGAGACATGTCATCCCTTAATCCAATTTAACAACCATTCTTAACTAAATCACATCAACCAGGCAGATGATCTCATCTCAGTTTCAAACATACAGTATTGAATAGATTATTCTACCTTCATGAAATGGGATTTACATTAAAACATGGCTTTTCTTAGGGGGCATACTTCCTTTCAAACCAGCACACCTTGTAACAAGAATAACAGATGAAAAAACAATAGGTTGCTGCAAGTTTGAGGCAGAGAAGTCTCTGCAGGTTTTTGCCTTCTGAAGGACTCAAGTATTGCCTGAGTCTACCAGATTCAGGTTGCCAGCTCCAGATAGGCATAATGAGAACCCTTCCATGCAAGCCCAAAATCTGACGACCCAGGACATTGGAGTACTTGATTTCTGAGCTTCATTTTAGAACACACTGCATGAAGACCCAACAGAGCAAAGGTTGTTCAGATGCTTTTTTGTTGGGTGAAATCAGGACAAGAAATGTTTGTTTGCAATAACCAGGAAAAGGCAAAGAAATGATGTACCTTTTCTTGACCTTAGAATTGTTACTTGTAGGCTAATACATTTCTATTGTTAAAAACCAGTCCATTTCTGGTATTTGTATTTAGTCAGCTTTAGCAAACCAAAACAAAATGCAAAATGTTCCAAACTTCAGTGCATTTCCTCAAGGAAGATCAGACTAAACATGTTTGCTTTTGAAAGTGTACTAGGCACACAGGCCCAGGATTTCAACCACATGGGTTCAAATCCCAGTTTGGCTACCTTCTGTTTGGGTAGCCTTAGAAAAGTATGTAAGTCTTTGATTCCTCTGGGCTTTAGTTTTCTCATCTTCAAACTATGAATAGTGATAGTGTCACTCGTGGATGTGATAAGTGGATTACAAGTAGTAATACTGATAAATCATTTTAAATATAGCCTCAATACTTACTAAGCACTGAATTAATCTTTTCATGTATTGTTGTTATTGTTATATGATCCCAAAGAATCTTATACTTCTCTTTTCTTGACACTCATCACACTTATAATCACTTACATCATATCTGTCTTCACTTCTTCACTGAAATCTCCATAAGTTCAAAGACATTCCTGTCTGACTCATTGTAGAAGCTCAGGAAATAATTGCTCATTTGTCTCATATGGTGAATGCAGAGACATTAACCAACCACATTAAATGTAAAAGATTGAAGGAAGAGAATGTGAATGAGATGCATGGATATGGACATAGATGAAATAAGTATAGATGGTACAAAGAGAGATTGACACAGACATAATCACAGACCTAGATATAGTATAGATAGAGATATATACAAAGATAAAGTGTAGGCAAAATATTTACATTTTAATTTTCAGTCATTGGTATATGACACCCTGCCTCTGTTTATGTTTAAACTCAATTTTTCCGCATGTGCTCCATGATACTAAAAAGAAATGCATTTGTCCAGATGCAATGATTTAAAAGTTCACCAGAAGTACACTGCCCTTTCAAGCACTGGTAATGGAGAATGGCAGTGGGAATTCTGGATGTAACCTCCAGCTACAGCTTTCTGGTAAAATTGGATTAGTGATGCACAGGAGATGAACAAGTATTATATTCAAATGGCCTAAAAACTCAAGTCTCTTGCCAAAAATCCCAGAAAAACAGAGTGTTCCAGGTATAAATGCACATTTGGGCTCTGTGAAGCCAAGACACAGATGGTTGTAAAGCCATGTATATTTCTGCCATAAATGCAATTTTAAAATGTGTTCCACTCTTATCCAGACCTCCAGTCAAGGAAGTTGTTAAATGCATTTTTTTCTTTCTTTCCTGTAAGTTGCCTTTGCCTTTGAAATATTGCTAAGCAGTTGTCCCACAGGGTGGAGGCGGAATTAGCAGCTGCAGCGTTTCTTTTGCAGTCATCTCTTCGGTATGTTACTTCCTTTCACTCTCATGTTGAGGAAGATCCCACCCATCCCTTGCATTCCTCTTGAGCAAGTTGTGTCAAGGAAAGGCGAGAGTATGGTCTATCCATCCGCCAGGGTGTAATCAAAAAGGAAGGTTTTAATTAGTTTCTCAGGATGTTCTCAGTTTCTGCACAGAACAGCCCTTCCCTTCTTTGGCAACAGCCTGCTTTTTAGATTGTTCAAGAATCTCAGTTTTGCTCTCAGACATTAAACTCTGGGTACTCAAGCATAATAAGGAACCATAAAGCCTGTCTTTCCTAGCATTTGTCACAGTTGTAATCTTGCATTTACTTTCATGACTTGTTGCTGTGTGACTGTTTCCCCTGCTAAGCTAGGGGCTCTGTGAAGGCAGTGTCACATCTGATTTTGCTTTCTATCATTTTCTAATCACTGAGCAGTATGCCTGGCATAGGCTCAGCACTCAACAAATGATTGCTGAGTTAACTAATGAACACAGGATTAAGAAGCTTCTGCTGCCACAAACACAATAGCACCTGAAGCATATGTGGCCCTCAGAGACTGCTGGTGCCCAAGGTTCCCAGAAGGGAAATTGGTGACGGTATGATGTTTTCTACATACTAAACACTGTTCTAAGAGTATCACATATATATCTCTAAACTCAATCTTCACAGCAACACGGTGAACTCCATTCTCCATTATGTATGTACCATTACATAATCAGAGACACAGAGAGGTTTAGTTAAATTCCCCAAAGCCACATAGCTCTCTGGTGGTAGAGCTTGGAATGAAACATGGCATAACTGGATGTGGAGCCTGTGTTCTCATCAATTATGCGATACTGCCTCCTGGGATGCTACCTAGATAGAGAAGTAGATAGATTATGGATCCATAGAGTTCAACTGGCATGAGCACTGGTATCTTAATCGGTGGAAAATATCCCAAATCAACGTATATCTGGATAGAAGTTGATAAATTTTAGCCATATTTGAAATTGAGAGATGGCCATACACAAGCACATACTTCAGATTTAATAAGATCAAATTCTGTGTGTCTTCACTGGCAAAGTAAATATAGCCAAAAAATCTCACTTAGATGTCTTAAATACCAAACAGGCTCAGAGACTTGGAGTAAGTCCAAAATCCTCCTTATTTCATTTTTTATAAAATATCACCTTATGAACAGTTTCCATAATAAAATACAAGTATATCTATCCTACTGTGATGACTTCATGGAATACTGTAAAATCCCAGGTGGCTGGAGAAGAGAGGATAAATTCCATCAAAATTTCCAGAAAGAAAGACACTTTAATTACAAACAGAAGGACAGAAATGATCAGGAAAACATTTTTCTCTTCTCTGAATTCCCATTGCACATTGGACCATTTTTCTGTTCTTGACATTTAATGTATTGTATTCTGGTGCCTGTCTATTTGTCTTATTTCTCACAAAGATGACTCCTTAAAACAGAAACTGTATCTTATAATAAAAGGCAATGTGCTGGAAGGAAAAGAGCAAGATTTTTAATAGTAAATACAATTACTACTTATTAATCGTACAACCTCAGGGAAGTTATTTAACTTCCCCCATGCTTGATTTATTCATCTATGAAATGAGGTTAATAATGGCATATAGCAGTATTAGTTAGAATTTAAACAGATTATTTGGAATTTCCATTAAACATGGAAGAGTGCTACATATGTGCCTTACTCTAGAAACACATTAAAATTTCAGTAATAAATAAAAACTTCTTACACCCAAAAAGGAAAAGAGAGCAGGAGAAGAGAGATAAGACAAAGGATAAATAAATATATAGAAAGCAGTAGGTTGATTTG
Source organism: Myrmecophaga tridactyla (assembly GCA_004026745.1). NCBI lineage: Eukaryota > Metazoa > Chordata > Mammalia > Pilosa > Myrmecophagidae > Myrmecophaga > Myrmecophaga tridactyla. The sequence goes on from PVIY010029570.1 coordinate 3,814, forward strand.
TGGAGACTGATTTTGTCAGACCAGAAAACAGGGAAACTCCTGCAGTGAGTGAAGCCATGGAGAAGGCTGATTTGCACTTCGGTCCTCAGAAGGCCCAGGAATCAAAGACAGCCAGAAAGCGGGGTGTTGGTGAAGATGAAACTGGAGAACTGATCCAAAATTTTTGTAAGGAGCAGTAAAACCTTGGATCCCTTCCCTTCCCCACAGAGCCAGGTGTCTGCATGGTTTACCTGTGACTCATGTTTATATCAACATCTCAGTGTTTATGCCAAATATGAATTTGAGCAAAAATTATAATATAATTTTAATTATATTATGAGAACAAAGGGCATAGAAGTGTGCACTGGAAGTGAAGGGAGGCATTTATGGAGGCTAAATGCTTGTCCTCCCTTGTAGGATGTTCATAGGTAAGATCTAAAATAGACAAATTCATAAATAGCAGTATAGCATGTTATGTAAAACTATGGAGGCAAATGCCAGAAGGAACTGCTAAAATAATTAAAAAAAAAAAAAGTTTTCTTTAGGGAATGAGAATTGAGGTGGTGTGTGAGGAAGTTTTGTGCTACACTTGAAGAATTGCTTGACTTTATGTCATTTTAACCTTGATTTAAAAATATATTTAAAAATAAGTGCTGGGCTACAGAAAGGAATCAATAAACATCAGCCTAGCCTCCCTTTGCCCTCTTCATTTTTATTCTCCCCACAGTGCTGCCTTGTGCCCTGTAGGTTCTTATTAAATGTTTGCTAAACAACTAAGTGAATGACTCGTCAAGGTTCATATGTTGAATCACTCATAAAATCTTAAGGTTATAAAGCAAGGAACGCATTTATTGCCTTAAAATTTATAATGCAGAGAATGAACTCTCACTCATCAGCAAAGTTTCGAGCAATGAAAGGTCAGTCTTTTTGGCAATTTTTTATGAGAGGTGCAGAAAAATGCTGCTATTAAAAGGAAATCAGGTAACTATTCCAAAGGCACAGCACGCAGAACATGAGAATTATGTCCAACTTGAAGAACAACCTTTAAGTCCTGTTAATTACCTTAACATGACAAATAAATTAATCTGACAGCACCAACTCTTAAAATTGATCTTTACTGTCACCATTGCTACATGTGTTCACATTTTCCCACACTCATGGTGGCAAATGACTTATCCTGTGTATCAATAATCCAGTGCATGCAGAAGCAGCCAGATGGTATGGTCCCTGACTCCTGGGCATATTGACTCTTGGGAATTCCTCTATGTATAAACATGCACATGATACTCAGACAGCACGCCACACAGACAAGCAACTAACATCTTTCAGAACGAATTTCACATTTTGATTTTGTATTCATTATTCTTTCCAGAAGGTTTCTGTCTCAGGAGTCTTTCATCCCAGCAGTTTTCCCCTCCACCATCCTTTCAGTGTAGGAAGAGAGAAACAGCTCCATAGGAGTGAGTTCTGTTTCCACCCACACTCCTCGCTGCTGGTTCATTTCTCCAGGGAACCCTGCCTATCATTGCCCAACTTCTTCACAGAAGCACAAATAAAAGGTCTGAACCTCAAACCATGGGAAGAACTCTGTGGGTCCATCACTCTGAGGGGCATGTCTGCTTGTTTGTTGAAGTTCATGAAGGAAAAATAGTATGAGGCCACCACAGAGTGGATCGTCTTTACTTTTCCAAAAGAAGTGCTTCTGAGTGATTCAGGTGACATTCACTTTTGAAGATTTTTTAAAATTATGTTTCTATTAGTAGAAATAAATTAAACTCTTTTCTCCAACAACCACACATACTGAGCAACAGAGCTGGTGATTTGTTGTTATTATCATTATTTTTGTGGGGGGGGGAGGTGCATGGTCCAGGAATTGAACCCGGGTCTCCCACATGGTAGGCGAGCATTCTACCACTGAACCACTTGTGCAATTATTATTAATAATCCCTTTGTGAAATGCAAAACATGGTTAAACAACAAAGAGGACAGTAAACCCAAGCCAAACCAGCAGATGCCTGGCACCATGTCTTCAATGCCACCAAATGGAGGCACCTTGGAATGCACGAGGGTGAGAATTCCAGAGATGCCGAGTCAACCTTGGAGCATCTTGCCCCTTTTGGACCTAGGCAAGGGACAAAAGAAAAGCATCCTAGGGGAAGAATTCATATTTCGCCAAATATATTTTCTTGTTAAAAAAAAAAGTGTCTGAATGCTGGGTTCTATTGTTTCGTATAAATAAAATATCAAAAAAGGACAAAGATAAACAACAAAGACTGAGATGGTATAATCTAGGAATGCCTAGAGTGTACAATGATAGTGACTAAATGTACAAATTAAAAAATGTTTTTGCATGAGGAAGAAGAAAGGAATGTCAATATTGCGGGTGTTGAAAATAGATGGTCATTCATATTTTAAAACTTTAACTTATGTGTGAGACTAAAGAAAAAATGTTTATTTGGGACAAAATTTATATTTTGACTAGTACATTTCCTAATATAATTTATATGGGCAGTTTAATTGAACATGGAACCTTGAATAGGGCATGAGATTTTGTAGGTTTGTCCAGAGTGATGCCCCGATAAATCCCAGAGTGATTTGAACAGCAGAGAAAAAAAATATTTGCAAAGTCCCCTTGGGGGAATGGCAAGAAAGGGAGAAAATTCAACTTCCCCATTTGGAGAATCCCTAATATTCTTAAATCAATAGGCCAAGCCCTCACTCTTGGGGTTTGTTTATATGAAACTTTTCCCTGCAAAGACAGACTAAGCCTACTTAAAATTAGGCCTAATAGTCACCCCCAGAGAACCTCATTTGTTGCTCAGATGTGGCCTATCTATCTCTCAGCCAGCATGGCAAGCAAATTCACTGCCCTCTCCCTCTCTACATGGGACATGACTCCCAGGGGTGTAAACCTCCCTGGCAACATGGGAGAGAAATCCTAGAATGAGCTGGGTCTCAGCATCAAGGGACTGAGAAAACCTTCTCAATTGAAAGGGGGAAGAGAGAACTGAGACAAAATAAAGTGTCAGTGGCTAAGAGATTTCAAACAGAGTTGAGAGGTTATCCTGGAGGTTATTCTTATGCATTTCATAGATAGCTGCTCTTTAGTTCAAGGTGTATTAGAGAGGCTAGAGGAAAGTGCCTGAAAATGTAGAACTGTGTTCCAGTAGCCATGTTTCTTGAAGATGAATGTATGATGATATAGCTTTTACAATGTGACTATGAGATTGTGAAAACCTTACGCCTGATGCTCCTTTTACCTATGATGTTGACACATGAGCAAAAAATATGGATTAAAAATAAATAAATAATGGGGGAACAAATGTTAAAATAAATTGAGTAGATTGAAATACTAGTGAACAATGAAAGGGACTGGTAAAAGGTATAGAAAAAAAATAAGGGGAACAAAGGTTAAAATCTATTGAGTAGATAGAAATACTAGTGGTCAATGAGAGGGAGGGGTAACGGATATAGAATGTGTGAGTTTCTTTCTTTTTATTTCTTTCTCTAGAGTGATGCAAATGTTCTAAAAATGATCATGGTGATGAATATACTACTATGTGATACACCATACGTGGAATGTTTGTATGTTAAGAAGGTTCATGTCTGTGTGTTGTTTTGGTTTGATAATACAAAATAAATCAAAATTTTAAAAAATCTTCAGTGATAAAATATGGTTTCTATCCATGGAATAAGTATCTGAATGCTGGGTTATATTGTTTCAAATATATTTATTTATTTGATAATTAAAATATCAAAAAAGGATAAAGATGATGGTCCAAGGGAAAATAGAATATTTGCAATTTTGGGAAAAGGACGGTAGAAATAATCTAAGCCAATTTCCTATTGACAAATATTAAGTTCTTTTTTGATAGATATGTGAGCATTCTTGGACTCCTTCCTTACCACCTTAATGCCCTTTTTGATAGCAAGTCTGAAACTGTATTCTGCTGCACATACAAACATTTATTAATGAACAGGCACAAAAAGCATCATGAAACTGGTGCTGTTAGCTTTACTACAATAGCTCCAGGTCTCTGACCTTTTAGGTACTTGAACTACATCCTACATGAAAGATTCTCCCAAGGCAAATACAATAAATAATATTTTAGAGGCAGGATTTAGCTAACTACAAGCAAACAAGCTCTCCCCTTGAATCAGTAGTCTACAAGGAACCTATTAAGTCTTAGGGGCACCATCCTTAAAAGTATAGATTATGTGGCTTGCTACATTTTTATGTCTTGGTCATGTAAGGGTGGAAATTGTGTCTTTATTATTTCCAGCCAGTCCCCACTGAATAACATTCAAACGCCACTTATTTCATGAATAAAATCCTATTTCTAATATCTGCTATGTCCCTTTACAAACTCCGGCATTCATCAGGTAGCTGAATTTCTTGCAATAGCTAACTCTGGAGTGAGGCTTTTTAATTGGATGCTAACCAATAACTCTTGAAATATATATTCCCAACTAGGGCAAAAATCCACCCCAGTGAGTGGACTCAATCTAACTAACCCTCATATACATATCACAATGCTGAAGTATTGCAAAGTAAATAACTGATCACATAACAATAAATCCCCAGCAATACCGTATATATATATTTTTTCTTTTAACAGCATCATTTTAACAGTTGTACAAAGAAGCCAAGAACATACATAAGAGGCAGATTGCCCTTTCATCCTTGAGCCAGCAGCTCCATTCCAGTTTTATTAGGTTCAGAAGACAGAGTGGTTTCTAATTTTTTCCAAAGATTGTTGGAGCCTTTATAGGGCATGGGTCATTCACAGGTATAGTTTGCCATTCATTAGTCAACACATACAGCCATTTGTACTACTATAAGAAACCAAATCCAATATATAAAATATTATCCAGCTTGGTCAGCATTTTGTCTCTTGAAAAGAAAAGATGAAGATTTATTTGAGAGAACCCTTTGTGATAGTCTCTCTCTCTTTCTCTCATATGTTAGGACCACCATAAAAGGAAATAAAATGCATTTTGTGCATATGATAAGGAATATAATTTTTTTGTAACTTATCCAGATTATTTGCATTTCTCAGCATATACACCTTTTACTTAAATGCAAATATTTTTGTGCCTTTTGAAACTTTGGTATGAAATCACCATTTTGGAAACTATTGCCCCATGTGACTTTGAGAAACCTATTTGATATCTGCACAAACTGATAATAACATCTACCTCACAGGCTTGTATTGATGATTAAATAATGCCACATGTGAAATCCCAAAGACAGTGTACAGTGCTAGGTAAATATTTGATTCTTTCCTCCTTTGACAAGCATCTTGCATTTTTTGTTGTCTCATTTTTTTTCCCCTACATGGTACTCACCTTTTCTGTTGTGGTATCTTGGAGCAAGTTAAGACGATAAATGACAGGCAAGGAAGCTCACTCTCCTTCAGGTTTTTCTGTAGACTCCAGAGTGCAGTGGATTATAAGTGGGCAGGACCTCAGCCCATGAATAGATAGGCCCCTGTCAGGGGAAGGGAAAGTGCACCTTTGGCTTCAGGTTCCTAACCCTGTAGACACAGGCTGGAATAGCATTGCATTGGAATATCTTCAGGACAAGTTGAGTTCCCCCTCTTACCGCACCCCCCACACACACACACACGCACCAGAAAATGAAAACAACCTTCACTTTTAGGACCAAAGTTAAAATGGGTTGAATTCATAGGAAGAGGTTGGTTTCAGAGCACAAGTTAATAACCAGAGCATATCCTGCCTCAGTTGAAAGTGCATGATCTTGGGAGCTGAGAAAAGTGGGCTTGAATCCATGGTCCACCTTTCAGTACTTGTTTCACCTAAGAAAAGCTATTTAAGGTCTCCCAGCTTCAACTTTGCACCTGAAAAATAGAGCTATTATTTCTCTTGGTGTAGACTTGCAGGGAAGTTTAAATGAGATAATACGTATAATCTACTCTATGCAATGTCTGACTCATCAGCGACACTCAACAAATAATAGGCTTTTTAATTTTTCCTCTCTGACTCTACATACTCTCCATTTCCTGTGCCATCTCTCCTTTTCTCTTCTTATAGAAATATCACTCTTTATTCAAAGGCCGACTTGCCACAACTTTTCTGTTGTCTTCCTTTATCCCCTCATGCTCAGTGGGCTTTTCCTGCACTTCTTCCCCTGGTTTCATTTTAATGATGATTAGAAATCCCACGGTTTTTAGCCTCACTTTGTGTCAGAAGACACATAAATGCTCTCAGAGTCTCATTGCAACCAATGTAAGTAGTATTTTTCCTATTTCACAGAAAAAGAAATCAAAGCTAGGAGAGGTAAAACTTGTCAAGCTAACAAACCAGTGACCCAAGATCTAAACGAGGTATGCCTAATGCCATGGTCTCCACGCTGCACTGCCAGTAAGGCTCATTTAGTACTTGTACACTTGAATCTTATGTCATGTTTAGATACATGAACCACATGCCAATTGATAAAATACACAAGGACAGGCTAAGCACAACATTTAAACCGTGGCAAATGCTAACTAAATGTTAGTTGATGATTATTACATCTATTTAATTAGTTAGCAATTAGTTAGTTGATGTTGATTAAATACTGTGACTGTGTTTATTACCCTGTAGGTGTCTTCAGGAAAAAAAATATACTGAAGTAAGGAAAAGACTACTTTGCATTTCTTCAGGATGGAAGATTTTAAACAAGCTATGGAGCAAGCCAGAATCCAGCCATGTTTGTATAGAACCACATCATTGAAAGATAACTAGGACGAGGACATGAGTTCATCTGAGAAGTACACTGAGGCTACTCCTCAACATAATCTCCCAAAGTGTCAGACTTTGATATAGTTTTTAAAAGTACTATGGTGATGTGTTGACATATCAGTTGTTAAAGGTATGATGAAATGAAATTAAGGAACGAAAGGTAAAAACAAGACCATGAGGCATGTAGAGAGCATCACCAAGGGGTGGCCTGTTTTTATATACTTGCTCATCCTACCAACCAACAGCAAAGGCCCCACCCACTTGCTGGGCCTTGGCTCTACCGCATGCTCTGTACCCTAAATGAGAATGTGGCTACACCCTAGCTTTGCATTAGAGCATCACAAAAGTAATTCCGTCATAATAGGACTCTGATTCCTTCTATCTTAATTATAATGCAAGACATCTAAAAAGCCATCAATTTCAGCAAGACTGAAAAACTAACATCCGTTCAAAATCCTGACAATATGGTTACATCTATTAACTCATTCAAGCAGAAGGTGGCTAATTTTTTTCCATGTAATTTTAAAGATCAGGTGGTTAGCAAGGGAGGAAAGCAAGTCTTCTTCTTCAGATCTTACTAAGAAGCATGAGTGGGTAAGTGCCCAGGGTACCAGACATCTCAGTTAAAAAAAGCCCAAGGCAGTGTCTATACTGGCATGCTGAGGGAGCTACCCTGATAAAAATTTCACCACTGATTTCCTGAGAATAAAAAAGTAATAAATGTGTTTTCTGACAGACCTGCCAAAGCTTGAGTGGTTGTAGCTGGCCGTTATTGTTTTGTTGGTTTCTTGGCAGGAAAACATGAATGCGTATTTTACCATTGCATCTGGCACCTTGCCCTCTCCAAGGGAAAGGTTTCTGACCTCTGATGGCAATGGGCTTAGTTGTTTTGGTCTGAATTGTGTTAATCTAGATGGTCATGCTTTCAAATCACAGACAGGAAACTATCCCAACCCAGTGCCACATGCAGAGTCCCCACCCACTGAACCTTCATAAAATGTGTGTTGATGGTAGTCTGAAAGAGATTTGACTTCAGTCCTGGGTGTGGCAATATGCAACTCTTTATAATTTGGTCACAAGTAGAGTTTTCCAGATTTCTGAAGTTCATATACCTAATAGCATTAAAAACAATCCCATGCTAACAATCATAAGCATTAAAAACAAAAACATAAAAGTTTAAAAACCTACCATGACCTATCACCATTATTTCATAAAATAAAGACATTTTAACAACAAAAAAGGGAGGAGCATCATAATCTGAAGATTAAAGATAGCTTTAAAAAATAGTAATTGAGCACACTACTATAAAAAAAAGTTTTCTATAACTTCTTGATTATCTTCATGAAACTGCAAACCAATGAAAATATCAAAAGCCAAAGTGGTGTTTACCAGTCTCTAGGCAATCTCCTCCATAAAACTTGTTAAAGCTGCAAACACAGAAGTTTTGTTATGGAATTCATAAAATTGTGTGATTAGGTTAAAAAATTTAACGAAATCCTGTAGCTGGATTTTATCCCTTGAGGTTGAATCTACAGATAAGCCCCAGGTTCTTTCATATGCTGTCTTTGATCCCTCCAGGCCCAGTGATCATTTTCTCCACTGAACTCTCTTTTATGGAGCAATGATTGGCCATGCCAGTTTGAGCTTAAACCCACAGCACCTTATATCATATTTGTTATTAGTGACTCACAGTTTTGCATAGTGTGGGTGAGTGTAGAGTAGCCATTCCATACATATTTTAAGGATGAGTAGAATGAACTTCTTTCTTTTCCAAGGACAAGAAAACCTCTGGCAATTTAAGGCTAAACCACAAATATAGTAGGCTATCTAGAAAGATTGGTAATCTCAAATAACTTGATGGACAAGTGGATAACATGAACAGAGGAATTTTGTAAGTCACATAAATTTTATTTGAAAGAAAATTATTGAGGCATCTAAAAAGAAAGTCTAGGAGCCAAGTCCAGGCTTTCCAGACACTGTGTCTTTTTCTTAGCAATCTTTTCCTGCGTGTTTCCTCTTAGGAAGGTTTAGCCTATCTTCCTTTCCCATTCAATGTCTTTTCTGAAGCTTTTCCAACCATCCCAACCTTCAGTGATTTTTCCCTCTTATAAATTCTGGGGACATTTATGATGTTTTGTCTGTTTCCCCAAAGCAAAACAGTAAACTTACTGGAGACACAATGAAAGTAAATAATAGATCTCTTTCCTTCCTGCCTCCAGTTCCCTATACTCCGAGAAAGATATTCCCACTTCCACCTTCTATGCCCACGAAAATCCTACTCATTTCTTAAGGTCAGATCAGCACAGTTTCTTCCTCCACTTTTACACCTGCCATGATTATCTTTCCTCTCACCTCATTAATTAATTCCTCTTCCATGCCCCATGTAAACTTTTTCCACTGAGCAAAAACAGTACTTACATAATTGTGAAATTATTCAACAAATGAGCCACTAACACTGCTTGATATCATCTTGGGTTGCTCAACCCAGTTCACAGTGACTTATTAAACCTCCTTAACCTTCACTCTGAAACAGCCTTTCTCCTCCTTGTATTTAGCATGTGAACTTGACTTTTACTTGGAAGAGAAGATAGAGGCTTCTAGATAAGAATTCCCAAATATCAACCATTAAGTATTTCCCAAATATCAAATACACGAAACAATCTGCACTGAACCTTAATATCCTCTGGCCTTCCTGTTGCAGTGAAGAAAGAGTACATTCTTTCTTCTAACTAAGACAAATCTCTTTGAATTCCACCACTTTCTACCTTATTGGAAGTTATAAATATTCAATATTCCTCCTTTTTCTTCACTTGTATAATTAAACTGTCGGTCAACTGGATTCTATAATTTGGCTTTTAAACATGCATAAATCTTTTCCATTTAACAAATGAAAATATAAACCCTTACTCCATCCTTTCTTTCCTCCACCCCCACTCCCAACTCCTGTAGAATCTTTCTTGTACTTTTTACAGCTAAACTGTTGAAGGTTTGCTATATCTGCTGTTACCATTTTCTCACCTCCTACAAACTCAATCCCTATCAATCTAGCATGGAATTGCCCCTTTGTGACTTTTTGCCATCAGTTCCACCAAGCATACCATCCCTACAGTTGCCAGATTTAGCAAATAAAAATATCGGGTGCCCAGGTACATTTCAATTCTAAATAAACAAATACTTTTTAGCAGATCTGTAGAAGTAATATGGTACTTACTTCTAATCAAAAAGTTTACCTGAAATTCAAATTTAACTAGGCACTCTGTATTTTATCTGGTAACCATACCTCTTCTACATAGGGCAATCCAGCCTCTGTAGATTTCTTCTGAGTCCTTGATCAGAATTTTTTCCATCATCACAGGACTTTTGTAGATTCTGGTCCTTCTTCTAGGAACGCATTGTCTTACCCTCTTTTCCCAAGCATTTCCTCTTACTTCTACCCACTCTTTAGGTGTCAGTTTATTAGCATTTCTCTGATTTTTTTTACAAAATGAAATCCTCTAATTTTTCAGTTTTGTACAAACATATATTTCTCATTGCTGCATTTTGGATTTTATGAGGTTTAAAGCTGTATGTAGCCCTGAAAAAAAAAATCATGTTCTTCTAATTCATTCTTATGGGTATAAACCTATTGTCGGTAGGGGCTTTTGATTAGGTTATTCCAGTTGAGGAGTGCCCCAGGGTGGGTCTTTATCCTTTCACTGGAGTCCCCCTTTTTTTGTTTTATTCAATATATTTTATGTATTTTCTGTTTGATTTAAATCATCTTGCTTTTTATCTGCAGCTAAATTTAGAAATGTGTAGCTTCTCTCCTAAAAAAATGCAACGATGCTCTTATTAACTGTAATCTCTGAGTTTCTTGTCAGCCTGTTTCAAGGAAATCCATTGTGTAATATACTTGCTTGCAGTTTTGCCCATACCAAATGGTTGCCTATACCAAATCCAAATATCTGAGCAGCAAACTGAGCTGAACCTTCTGGAGAAATTATGTTGAACAGCCAAGACCACTGAGTGGTCTAAGAGAAGGCCACACATCCTGAGCCCCCAAGGCTGGTATGAGAGGAGAACAGCTGATAACTGCATATGCAGTGTTCCCAGACATCACTGGTCCTAAACCATTGCTTCTGCCTGCTACTGCAACAAATACAGTAGAAATACTATCTCCTTCATACTCAGCTTTCATCCTCAGAGTTTCATCTGGTCCTTCATGGGCAGAGATTACCTGAAGTTCACATAGAATGCCGAAACTTCCATATGCCTTCTTGATTTTTTTCATGGTAACCAAGATTAGAAGTTGAGCCCATCAATATTACAACCCTGCACTGACTTTCTGATTTCAGAAGCAACTCTACTCTCTCTGCAACCCACTCAAAATCTTTCTTTACCATCTGGAGTCCTTTAGGAATTACTTCTTTGAGGTCACCATATGACTGTTTGTCTTTCTGTCAGCTTCGATCTCCTGATGGCCAGTCTCCAGGAATCGTTATCAATAACACCTGCAAGTACAATTTCTTTGGTGGTTACATCAACACCAAATTTAATCTTCATATCAACAGTTCTGAGGTATCCAGGATTTTTCCAATATTTCAAAAATTGCTGTGTAGCATGACTCATGATATCAACTTCAGTTTGGCCTAGAACAAGTCCAGCAAAGCAAACTTTTGTAGCAATTAGCTTGTTCCTCAGACCACTGTGGATCATTATTGGCATCATCCTTGAAAAACATCTCCACTTTGGGTGGGTAAAACTTATGCCCTTCTTTAACACCAGGGTTTCTTTTGAGAAAAGAACCAGTTGCTATTCTTCTATAAACCCATTCAATTGGAATCATTTCACAGTGGGGTGCAATGATAGCTGTTTCTCCACATTTTCCAGTGAAAGTGGTATTGATACCTGCTTCCTGTAACAGCTGAAAAATACAACTGGTAATTTTATTTGCGATTGCAGCTTTCCTTTCCACGTGATTCTTTCCAGCTGCATATCCTGCAGTAATCTGGTCCTTAGACTGCAGGAGAACTTTTTCCGGACTACCCAATAAGTTATAGACTTCTTTTGTCTTACCCTCATGGAGTTTTTACCAATGTTGAGTACATCAGCTGTCGCCATTATTCTCAATGGGCTGCACTAGGAACAGAGGCAGTAATTTAGAGCACCAGAGCAGCAGTCAAACCTGGAGGGTATCTGTAGACCTGGAGTCCTTTATAAGAGGATAAAAGATGTAAAAAAAAAAAAGAAAGAAAAAAGCCCTGGAGAAGCTGAGAGAGGAAGGCACTGAAGTCAGAAGCTGAAGCAATGAAACTCAGGAGAGAAGGACCAGGTGACACCAGCCATGTCCATCTCCGTGTGACAAAGGAGTCCAGATATTGTTCAATGATGCAACATGGTTTAGACATTTTTCACATCCTAAGAATGGTAAGCTTGTAAATTAATAAATCCCCCGCATAGGAGCCAACCCATTTCTGCTATTTTGCATTACATCTGCTTTAGCAAACCAAGACAGAGTCTATGTGGTGATTCTACAGGCACTTGCTTGCTAATCTGATAGATGCTTATGTTCCCCACCAGACTTAGCAGACTATAAAGGCAGTAATCATGCCTGTTTGGCTCATCAATGTCTTCAACTCTGTATAGGGTGCCTTATGCTTAGTAGGTGCTTAATGAAGACTTTTCCTATGAATGAATCAATGGATGAATTATGTTACAGTGTGAGTGCTTCAGAACAAAAACAAAACCTTTATATTCCCAAAGACTTGTATGGCCTGGCAAAAAAATCAAGGATCAGTAAGAGATTTCTTAATGAGTATTTAGTTACTTTGATCCCTACTCTTTTGTAAGTTGTTTTCATCTTTTAAAAAGCATCAAAAAGACAATCATTCAAAAAAAAGACAATCATCAATGCAAAACTGGGGTGTATATTTGTTTATTTGTTACTTAATTTTTAAAATTCCTTTTCCCTTAGCTGAGTGTTGAGTAGATCCAGAAATTTTGTTGCTAAATGTCTACGTGTGACTTGTGTTTGGATAGTAAAAGTCGAATACATTTCAAACACTTAAAGAAGAGTTATCCCAGTTTAACTACAACCGATTTACTGATCATTTTAGATAGCCTTCAATTTTATAGGATAAACTTTACTTCTATACCTTCAGAATGGCACAGCATAAAAATGTCTCCACATATATGGGCTTTTAACTCTTCTCCTGTAGGCTTCAAAATGACAAAGGCAGTGTTAGAGCACCAAAAAGAATGCTTTTGAGATTTTCTCCAGTTTTATATATGCTTAAAACAACAAAACTAGGCCCAGAAACCAAGTAGCTTTCAATATTTAGGCTCAGAAGCAACACCCATTCACTGTTTCCATCCTCTGTTTCTAATGTCTTGGAAGAGATAAAGAGTCTCTTTATCTGTGTCCATGGAATCTCTTAGCCATATCATTTTAATGATGGTCATCAAAGAGATTTTGCCAAACTCTGTGGAGATAGAGGAAAATTTATTTGAAAATATGTCTGACGCTGATATTCCCGTAGATTGAATTTTAGGTTTGCTTCCATAGCTCTTTGTGCTCCTTAGGAATGCATCTTTAAACTTATCATTTAAAAAGCTGTCATAGAACTGAATTGAATGAAAATGTATCTCCTATGACTGTACACAGCTTGGGTAAATCAGCATTAGAATTTAACTATTAAAATTTAGGTGAAGAGAAGATATAATCAATTTTCCCAAAAAGGACTCATACAAGTAGACTTCAACTATTTCTAATATAGTCTGATCTTTAATATGCCCCTGGCCTGCTGATTTCATTTAGGCTTAATAGATAACTCACTTTATTCATTCCATGGGCAATAGCATGCTATTATTGCATGCTTGATAATATAATTTAAGTGACCATCTTTTGTAAATATCTACCCTTTCATTGGAATTAGTCCAATAATTTATCTACCTACAGGTACTCCAAGGATGACTTGGAGTTTCAAATGGTCTCACTTTAGGAACACTCTAGGATTTATTTTGTCATATGGGTCTTTAAATAATATCCATGTTTTAAAAGAAATCTTGTTTCTTTATCAACTTTCATTCTTGTACTTTGTTAAAACTGGGATACAACTAACTCATCTGATTTATTTCCAGGAGTTTACAAATTGTTTGTAGACAGACAAAATTAGTTACTTCAATCTAATTTTTCCATTTGTTTATAAACAGAGTGTTTTAACTATAAGCGCATCAAAATTTTAAATCAAATGAATTTTCCAAGCTTTTTAAAATCTACAATTAATAAAATTGTTCCATCGATTGTGACAAAAATATCAGGCTAATGCAAAGTGTTAATCATGGGGAAAATTGAGTATGTGAGGTGTGTATATGAGAACTCTGTACTTTCTGCGTGACTTTTCTATACACTTACAACTTCCCAGATTAAAAAAGAATACAGGGGAAAAAGAAGACATATTTGCAATGAAATTGGTTTTAAAGTCTGACGTCTGTGTACAAGGTCACTGAGTAAAGGATGGGGTGGTTGGATGTTCTCAGTTGCTAATTCTTGGAACTGTGTACAGGGTCCCTTGCGGAGATTCTACACATAACAGATATTTGATGAAAGAATGTGTGAATGAAAGTACAAAGAGAAGGAAATTTTATGTTTTCCTGAATTAGAGTCTTTAGGAAGATAAAACCTTTAGTGGACAAACAGGCAATAATATTTGATAAGGACTTCCAAAGAAAGAAAGAAAGAAAGAAAGAAAGATTTGATAAGGACTTCCAAAGAACAATTAATATTGTTCTACTTCTTTCTTTCTTTCTTTCTTTTTTTTTTTTTTTTTGCCTCAGGCACCAGGAATCGAACCTGGGTCTCCAGCATGGCAGGCCAGAAATCTGCCTGCTGAGCCACTATGGCCCGCCCTCCTTATTTCTATTTTTGAATGAAAATAAATGCTACTGGGTTAAAGAAAAATTAAATATGGCTCCTGGGCTTAAAGGATGCAAGATAGTTCTGTATTTTAAGATGAGGTCAGTAAATGGAACACTAGGCTAGGAACGCCTCCAGTTATTCTGATATGGCAACCGTTTTTCCTGCTCTGCTCAGATTGGAACCTGTGGAGGGCCTAATCACTTTGTCCTTAAAGCTAACTCTTTCAATAATGTAAAAACATGGACCTCAACGAGAAGCATCTGAAGGCGCAATATGTTTGAACAATATTGAACAATGGCTGATGGTGTTGTCTCTACCTGATCGAGGGCTAAGAAACTTAATATTTGCATGGATTTGTTTGCTTGTGGAAATGCAGATGGATGACAAAAGGTGAAATGGCCATCTGAGAGCTTCCCATGAAACAGAAGCAGGGTTCCTTCTGCCCCTCATCAGTTCTCTGAGCTCAGGGTTGGAACACATGGTTTCCTATCAACCTTATTATTTTTGGAGAAATATTGACCATTAAATGCTGGATCCTATTAAAATATTATCAGTAAGCAACACATAGATCAGTTTATCATGTTTGTGAGTCACAAAGTATGCCAGTTTGAAGCTATTATGTACCCCCAAAAGCCATGCCCTTTAATCCTCATTCAATATTGCTGGGAGAATCTTTTTTTATTATTTCCATGGAGATGTGACCCACCCAATTGTGGGTGCTAACTTTTGATTAGATGGTTTCCATGGAGATATGTCTCCACCCAATCACAGTGGGGTTGCTTACTGGAGCCCTTTTATAGGGAGCTGTTTTAGAACAAGCTCTAGAATCAACAGAGCCCACTCAGCCAGAGAGCTTTAGGGATGCATAAAGAAAATGCCCCTGGGGAAGCCACTGAAGAAGCCTGAAGAGAAAACTATAATTCTCCCTGTGCCTTTCCAGCTGAGAGAGAAACCTCAAACATCATCGGCCTCCTTGAACCAAGGTATCTTTACCCGGATGCTTTGGTTTGGACATTCTTATAGCCTTGCTTTAATTAGGACATTTTCATGGCCTTAGAACTATAAACTTGCAACTTAATAAATCTTTTTTTTTGCAGGCTGTACTGTTTCTGGTATATTATATTCCAGCAACTTTTATAAACTAAAACACAAAGTAAAGAGAATAGAAAGGAAAGAATCTGAGCATGACAGGGGTGGCAAAGTGGGGGCAGGAAGGCATGGGCTGTGTACCCTAGCAGAACTGGAGTCATGCTCCTATCATTTCCCTGCTGAATGGCCAATGGAAAAAATGCTTAATTGTTTCCTTTCCACATCCATGATGATAAAAATGGAGGTATTAATGCCTACTGTACAGAATAGTCACGAAGAGGGAATGAGCCAAAATATGCCTATTGCCTGGCAGGCATAGCAGGGCTCTTCTGATGTGAAATGGAATGTTGATGATTCAGCAAGCAAATATGTGGTGGCTGAACTAAAATCTGTATCAGTCCCTGAGACTAGGCGCATTTGTAAAATGAACCATTTTATCTAACTCACCAGCAACTGGTTTTCAGCTTCTAAAAACTATAATTTGTTATGCTAGCATTCTTGAAATTTGTTAGAACGATAAGAAAACCTTTGCTATCTGCCACCTGTGAGCATGAGGAATTGTTAAAAGAAAGGCTCTTTCTATTTGTGTTTCATCTTTATGCAGGTGTTTTGTTACCAATAGCAAGAAACTCCTTATATTCTTTTTTTCTGTGTTTACACTTATCAGTGTTGAACTGATACCAATTGGAGGGAAGCATTTATAGGAGTGTGGTTTTTCCTCTGTGCTTAGTCCTCTTCATGTACACAGACACACACAACCACAAATACACACACAAACACACACCAATGAGATTGTCTCAACCCAACATATAATCTCACTTAAATTATTAGAAGCAACTAGGGTATCCAAATGATTTGTTTATATTGACATTAGATAGTGTTATATGTATAAATGGAAAGACAGCATGTATATCAATACAACTTCTTTAATTTAAATGTGGTAATATTTTTCAGCTGTCAGAAAAGTCAACATGAGAATGTGCTGGTCGAGTCTGGACACCAGGCAACCCAATTTAATGGAATAATATATCTATATCTACATTCCATTGGTAGGTAATATTCAGACTTTTGTGAAGGAAAAAAAAAAGCAATCCTACATTTCACCTATGATCGAAGACAGTGAAAATATGTCATAGAACAAACAAGAGATAATACTTTCCTTATATAGGGAGAAGAGGCAATGGAATGAGGTGGAGATGACAGTAACTGAGTGAGCAACGCTGCTGACAGAGTGACTCTCAGGCTAGTCACGCAGACCAGGCAGCACCCCAATTCTGGGAGAGCACCACCTTGAACCATAAAGCTTTTCTATTTCCATGGTGAGAAAGAATAAAGTATAAGGATAGAACGTGAGAAGGTCAGTGCAAAAGTTCAAGAAGTAAGAGTCTAGTCAAATGCCATGTATTGTAACTATGATTTTACAAATCTCTGGGAAATTCCTGTCCCTGCATTTGACTAACTTCGTAGAGCATGTTTCTGTAGGTTTGAAAGAAAATATTGTTCTATTGACATAATGTCGCTTAGCAATACACTGAATCATCCCCCTTTGGCTCATATTCCATGGTCTCTCACCTGAACACTAATTTCAGTTTATGCAATAAATATATCCCCAAACCACCATGCATCCTACCTTGCCTACTATCCTGCTTGAAATGCAGTTTGCTCTCTAATGCTATATGGGGACATTTACTCCAGGTCTGAAGTTGCACTGAAAACTCCAGCACCAATGGTAATATAAGAAAGACTGACAATGGGTGATCATATGGGTCAAGCAGCAACTATGAGACAAAATCTAGATGTTGGGAGGATTAAATGAGATAATGTCTATAAAAGTGCTTGTGAACTGGAGCACCATTAACAAAAGCTGTGATTATAAGGTTGATGAAACTTAATAGAGCAAATGTAAATGCCTGTACCCATGTTAAAATAACTTCATAATATAAGCTTCAGATAAGAGAGCTCAGCTGGAGAGCATTTTGGTAGAAACTAGTAGACTGACTTGTCTACTGGAAAGGCTTTGGTGATATGGATCTGTGATTACAGGGAGTAAAAACCTCATGCCTATTGTGATAAGTAGATCACCTCTGAGCTATGGTGTTTATTTCTGGTAGCCACATTTTAAGACCACATGGGCAAACTGAGTCTCCCACATTCACAGAAGGTGAAGGTGACCAAGTTGATGATATGCTAGAAATGCCGTCATATGAAGAAAGACTGAAAGAGATGGAAATAAATATCTGACCTCAACTATTTGAAGAGAACAGAGTTTGAGTGGAGTATGAGAAAGCAAAACCGGGATCAGGGTAAAAGTTGCATAGAAGATTTCAGCTCAATACAACAAAAAACTTCTAGGCATGGGAACTCTCTAAAAATATGTAATGGGCTGCCTCTTATTTTCCTTTTTTTTATTACTACACTGACCTTTTCAGAGAAGCCTCTAATACTTTCTCAGCATAGTTGCCATCACGTCTCTACTTATCAGCCATGGCAAATTGGAGCAGGAATGGGTGTCTGACCCAAAGGTCCCAGACAGAGACGTGGTCAAGTCTGAGATACCTGCCAAAAAGGGCTCTCTATTTAAAAATGGTGATTAATGAAGGCAATTAGATCCTTTCTCCTTGAAAGTTTGAATTTTTCAGGTACATAAATAACTTCTGCTAGCTGATAGCATCAGGAGAACTAAAAACAGAAAGAGTGAAAGAGATAAAGACCAAGAGAAAACTTGGATCACAGGCATCCAGGCAGAGCTGAAGGGTCAGGCACATAACAAATGCTGGTTTAATCTTGTACGTAGAATATAATATAGTGATTTCTAGAACAGAGCTGTGTCCTAATATTCAAGTGTTCAATAATGAGGACACTGTGATGTTGGTTCTATTTTCCATGTGGATTAGATATTTTTCTCTTCTTTTTGCTTTTTCCATGCATTCTTAATAACTCTGAACCAGTCCTAAGTTCAGAGTTAACATGAACATATTATAGGGTAGGCTTTCAACTTAAAATAACCTCACGATGTTATAATAAAGTCATATAGACGAGGAAAAAAATGAAAATCACTAATAATCTTTTGCTAGAAGTAAAATTGGTCCCTTCGTTTCCTGGCTGCTATGACAAATATCACATAATGGGATCCTAATAACAGGAATTGATTGTTTCAGGGATGTATAGGCTTTCTTCCTCATGGGGTTGGTAGCATTCTGGCTGGTCAGTAATTCTTTGGTTCCTTGGCTTTCCTGTCATGTGGAAATATCCTCTTCTTTCTCTCCCAGGTTCCATTGACTTCCAGTCTCTGGCTTCCCCCCTGGCTTTCTCTCTATAAGGTTTCCAGTCTACAGGATTAAGACCATCCTTGTTCATTTGGTCACATCTTAACCAAAAATAACATCTTTGAAAGGTCTTATTTACAAATGGGTTCAACTCCACAAGAATGGATTAAGATTAAGAACATGTTTTTTTTTTTCTGGAGTCCCCAACTCAATCTGCCATAAATGGTTAACATTTTAGTATATGTGCTGTTACATTTTTTATATAGGTATGTGTATATGTGTATAGCAGTTGCCATATGTATACATACACATAACATACATGCATGCACAAAGGGGTCAGATAATGCATACGATTTGGGATCAGAAATGTTTATACTCAAGTTAACAAGATTATCTATCTTTACTTTGGAATGTTCTTTTAAAAATAATTCTATAGTGTTTCTTTACATTATTATACCACAATATATTTAAACAACCCATTTCTTGAACATTTAGGTTATTTCTCATTTTTCATTATTATAAAAAGCACTGTATTGATTTTCTTGCAGCACAATTTTGCACACCCTACTGATTTTTTTTAGTATAAAATTCTAGAAGTTCATATCAGAAGATATAAGCATGTTAAAACTTTGGCTTTTTATTGCCAAATTGCCCTCTATAAAGCTGCATCAATTTCCATTTCCAATTATGGATGCCCTCTAAACTAAAGAGTTCCCATCTTGAGAAATGTTTAAAAAGGGCCTGAAGAGATGACCAACTCTAGAGAAATTTTGGAAACATTTTCAGAATTTTCTGGATGGATGATATAATATCAAAGCAGTAAATATTTCATCACTAAAAATCAAATAGCTAAAATATGATTTGAAATATAATCAATGTCTTCCTTTTTGAGTTTATACTCTTTGTTCAGAACTCTCCAACAGTTCTTGAAAGTATCAAATTTTTGTCTTAATATTTCAGAGCTCCCCTAATAATCCCCCAGTAATCCTAATAATCTTCAGAGGTTAAGATACAGGTTAACCAAAGATACAATTTAAATACTCATAAGGGCGATTCTATTATAGAATATCAGAGGCTCATTGTAAAAAAAAAGTCCCAGTATGCATTCTGATTGACCCAAATGCCATGATAATAATCATTAGGGTAGCAATGAAAACTCACTTCCAATATCATGCATGTGTCAGAGTTAATGATCAGCAAACACTTCCTGAGTGAACACATGCATGACTAAATGAAGTATTACGTGAGATGTGGAAACCCATAAACCCATAATGGTCATATTTTTTGCAAGTAAAAATTTCTCAACTCTATAAAATGAGATGAAATATACTAGTATTTTTTTATAATATTCTACAAAAAGCTTAGGGTGGTTGTTTAGTTGTCTGAACAAGTTCAAAAAACACAGACTTAACTAGTTAACTGCTAATAGGCAAAGAAGAGTCTGCATTTCAGTTCCTTTAGGAGATAATGAATGTTTTATCTTTGAAAGAAGAAAGCAAAGAACTAACTGTTTTGGAAGGATAATGGTAGACAGAAAAATAAAAAGGTTTTTAGTTCCAAGGAAAGAGAAAAATCAAAAGATTATATAGTAGCTATGATAATCATCAATGTATGTTAATAACAATCTCATTCTTTTTATTACTTTAAATAAAATTAATTGAGTGTGCATGGGTGGTTCAGTTGTAGAATGCCTGCCTTCCGCACAGGAGACCTGGGTTCAATTCCCAGACCATGCACCGCCCTGCCTCCCCCCCAGAAAAAGATTAATTGATTTTTATTTCTGGGCACTATTGAGTAACAGGAACTGAATTAAACCTCCTTCCTGAAACACCTATATATATATATATAGGCAAAGTATTTAAAAGAATGATTTTCAAGACACTGGATATCAGGCCTGGCAGTAGACATCAGTGCTCCCTGAGAGACAGGAAACAAGGAAGATGAGTTCTGTGACTGTCCCAGCCTACTGCTTACTGCCTTGAGAGAGTTTTCAGTTTACATTATCAGGAGTGGAATAGGCTAATCCTGGGGAACCCTTAGGTTGGGGAAATGGAACAGCAAGTCTGAGAAGACTAAGGTGGCTTGAGTTTGCAAAACAAAGTACCAGAGAGGAGACAGTTGCACAGAGAGAATCCTGGGAATATGTAATGGGTCCTCCATGTGCATTTCAGAGAGTGATTATAGGCATGTGTGTAAAGACACTATCCAAGACTGGAATTTAAACACCCAAAGCGATTGGAGGGAACAGTACTTGATGCTTGTGTTGGGTAGAGCATAACGCCTCTTCCCATGAACCGGACTGAAAACTCATAAGGTCCTGCCTTTACAGTGGAGAATAATTAGCCCTAGATTCAGTATTTTTATGGTCCCACCTAACAAACTTAAAAGCAAGACTGGGGGAAAAAAAATCAATTTGTTTTTTCAATGAATTTAATTGTATCTCCAAAGAGAGTTCCAGATTTATAGAAATACAACATATCCAGCACCCAACAATGTCTTACATAAAAAGATCACCAGGTATGAAAGTAGCAAGAAAATATGACCTATAATGAGGTAAAAAAAAAAAAATTTGATCAACCCACCCCCGCAGAACTGACACAGATGATAAAAATTAGAAAATAAGGACATTAAAAGAGTATTCAAAATGAATGTATATTTTCAAAAGTTATAGAGAGTCATTGAACATATACAGAAGTTCCCATTTGAACTTCTAGATCTGAATACTACAATGTATGAGAAGAAAAATGCACTGGATGGAATTAACAGCAAATTAGGTGTTATGGAAGAGAAAATTAGGGAACTTGCAGACCAGGCATTCTCAACCTGATAATAGGCATGCATCTATGAATAACTCATCTGTAACATCACACTTTTTTTGAAAACCCAGATCCTTTCTCTCCTTAGATCAAAAGCAATGCAAGATGCTTTTAACAATATTCTATTCGACTGGCACATTCTAGCTAGTGCAATAGGGCAAGGAAAAGAAATAAAAGGCATCAAGATTAGAAAGGAAGAAGTAAAATGCTCTTTATTTGTATATGACATGATCAACTATATAGTAATATAACGGAATCTACAAAAAATCTACCAGAACTAATAAGTGAATTTAGCAAGTTTGAAGGATACAATATCAATATAAAAATCAACTATATTTCTATATACTGGCAATGAACAACAGGATATGTAAATTAAAAATCACTATTATTTACAAAGGCATCAAAACTATGAAATACTTGGGGATAAATCAAAGATTTATAAGAACTACACGCGAAAAAAAACAATAAAACATTGCTGAAGGAAATGAAAGACACTAATTGGAAAGATATACCTTATTTATGAGTCAGAGAACACAGTGTTGTTAAAATGTCAATTTTCCTCAAATATCTTTTGAGTCAATGCATTCTCAGCAGGCATCTATGTTAAATTGTGAAGCTGATATTCATAAGGAAATGCAAATTAGAGGAGCCAAACCAAGTCTGAAAATAAAGAACAATGTTAGAGAATTAGAACTACCTGATTATAGAAGAAAATATTTGTAACCTTGACAAATGTTCCTTAGATACGACATCAAAAAACACAATCCATAAAAGAAAACAGATGATAAATTGGGCTTCACCAAAATAAAAACAAATGCACTTTGAAAGACTCTTTTAAGAGAATGAAAAGGTCAGCATCAGACTGGAAGATGATATTCGTCAATCACATATCTGATAGGGAAGTTTTCACTTACTTTCTAGTGTGGGTTAAGATTATGGTCTTGGAGTCAGACTGCCTGGTTGGTATCATAGCTTTGTCAATTTGTCACCATTTCTGATTTCTTAACGTCTCAGAGCTTCCATTTTTTTAATATGAAAAAATATATAGAAAATTTAGATTACCTACTTCAAAATGTTGTTGTAAGGATTAAATGCATTAGTTAATGTATAGCTCATAAACAAGTACCAAGCATGGAGTGAGTGCTCAGTAAATTAGAGACAGTGAGAGAAGGAGAGTGAGAGTGAGCAAGAGAGAAGGAGAGAGATACAGAGACACGGACACGGTAATCATTTACTACTAAAGTGCTGGGCTGATTAGGAGTTTTAACCACCTCCAATTTTGCTGTATTTTTAAAATTTGGCCTGAGAATTAGTTTCTCTTAAAATTTAACTGAAAAAGCTTATTTTGTAGACAATGGACACAGAAATGAAATACTCACCCAAAAAGCACCACTTTGCCTTATACGAGAAAAAAGAAATAGAAATAGGGTCAAAAATTCTATTTCCTGTTATGATCATTGTTTTTCTGGGTGGCTTAGAAATCACATAATGCCTTTCTAGGAAAAAATAAATCAAACATATGCCTCCAAATCATGTTTAACCTAGGGTATAAGAGCAAATCTTGGCCACATGTGACAGATGAGTCAGCAAATGAATCCTGAAAAGAAAAGCAAAATGTGATTCTATGAATTTCTGCTTTTGCCAAAAATTGACCA
The DNA here is from genome assembly GCA_004026745.1 of Myrmecophaga tridactyla. Lineage (NCBI taxonomy): Eukaryota > Metazoa > Chordata > Mammalia > Pilosa > Myrmecophagidae > Myrmecophaga > Myrmecophaga tridactyla. The sequence continues at coordinate 27,260 of PVIY010029570.1, forward strand.
AAAGACATTTCTACTTGTGCCAAAACAGAGAAAATTCACACTAAATAAAATGTTGGATTGATCTACTTCCTGAACAATTCATTGTCTTTACTATTGATGGAAGAAGTTATGGATTTTTTAAAAAAGGCTCCTTTGATTACTGATTTTTATAAGCGGTGTGCAGAGTCACCGTGGCTTATGGCTTCTCCAATACTAAAGCTGCAGCATCTTATTCAGCTTTCACCAAGTCCACTTCACACTTCCACCTCCAGGGGCTTTTTCGATTGAGCAACGACATCACATGTCACATCTCTCTTGTCATCTTTATAGTCAGTGGGTTTGTGATAGCGCTAACACATTAGCTCTGGACTAGAAGTTGGGTAAAAAAAAACAAACAAAAAACAAGGAAGAGCAGAAGAAAAATGGAAGTAACACAAGTCTGTCACTTCTGGAGTCAATTTGGGGGAAGCATTAGTTTATTTTGGAAAAAGGCATTTCCCATGTGTGACTGACTGAACTTCAGTGCGGCTATTGAATTTTGGCGTGATATGCTCTGTGACTCAAAAGCAAAGATTATTTCACACACTTGTGTATTGGAATTCTCACCTTCTTTACAAGCTGTTCCTCACAAACCTCTCTTCTTTCTTACTGGCAAGACCTGATACATCCTAAAACAGACCTTGGAACACATTGTCAGGGATAGAGATTTGTGAACCTCTTGTGGTCTTTTTTTGAAAAATGTTATTGCAATTTCCAAACAAATATAAACTTGCTATGACTCTCTTTGGGGTCATTCTGTACTACACTTTTAAAAGGGTTTACAACAGTTTGGAGACAGAGAGAGTGAACTTTATAGTTTAGACATGCAAAGGAAGTGCCCTCCTTTGGCACATAAAATGTCTAGACACAGAAGGATAATCTCAGTTTCAACAGCATCTTGGTTCTTCTGGGAAGCTTTTCCTCAGTTATCAAAAATCCCAAAGCAAGACCATGAATGTAGAATGGCAAACTCACCACATTCTTTTAGTTAGGATCTGAAGAGCTTTGTACACCCGTACTCATTTAAAACCACAGCATAATAAATGTTTTTTATGTATTCACCAAGTCAATAAATATTTCTTAAGCACTTACTAAATGCCAGGCACCATTATGCAACAATTTGTAAGACAATGCATGGCCTATAACAGTGATTCTCAAAGGGTGGGGCTTCTTCTGCCTGATGGAATTTATCTTAGTCCTGAGGGTGTTAAGAAAAAAAAAAGAGGGAGAGACTTATTGTGATGGAAATCAGTAAGCCAGGTTTGTAACTTAGAGCCCAGGTGAAATTTATGGGTCTTCAAAGAAGGAATTGAACTTGCAAAGAGAGCAGAGTAAAAGCTCCCGGAATCAGTGGCTCCACTGGAACAACTATTGAACTGACAGAAACTGACTGAATCAACTACTCTGAAACTCTGGAATCTACTAGACCACTGTGTAGAGAGTGGAAGAGGCTAGTAAATTGTGGTAAATACCAGTGAATTTCATCCTCCATGAAGAAAGAACCCTCCTCCATTCCCCAGACTCTTGGCAAGAAGAAGTGGGGTCTTAAAATTAATCCATTCCTCTGGGTGTGAATCCATTGTGAGCAGACCTTTTGATGAGATTACTTCAGTTAAGGTGTGGCCCAACCCAATGGGTATGAGTCTTAACCTTATAAGGAGAATGAAGTTCAGACAGAGAGAAAACTGCAGGAGGCAAGAGCTGAAGGTCTTGGAACCCAGAAGAGGAGGAAGAGGTTGGGAAGGAACATATGTATTGCCGTATGGCAGAGGGGCCCAGGATCAAGGATTCCTGGCTGCCAGCCCCAAATGCCAGTCTCTGGAAAGAAAGCACTGCCCTAATGATGCCTTGGTTTGAACATTTTCTTGCCTCAAAACTGTGAGCAATAAATTCCCATTGTTTAAGCCATACCATTGCATGGTATTTGCTTCAGCATCCAGGAAACTAAAATAGATTTATTATAAAACAGAATACTCAGCCATAAAAAGGAATGAAGTTCTGATACATGCAACAACATGGATGAACCTCAAAGGGATCATGTTGAATGAAATAAGTCAGACACAAAAGAACCAATGTATAATCTCACTGATATGAAATAGTTGGAAAAAGAATAGAGTCAGAAACTGGGGTGGATTGAGGGTGCCAAATGGGGAGTCAGTTCTTAATTGGTGCAGAGTTTCTGTTTGGGGTGATGGAGAAGTTTTGGTAATGGATGGTGGAAATGATAATACAACATTGTGAATGTGATTAACACCACTGAATTTTATATCCGAAGGTGGTTAAAAGGGAAAATTTTAGGTTGTATATATGTTACTAGACCAAAAATTTAAAAAAAATACAAAACTACAGGACTGTACAACACAGTGACCCCCAATGCAAACCATCGACTACAGTTAATAGCACAATTATAATAATATTCTCTCATCAATTGTAACAAAGTTACCACCCCAATGCAAAAGATTAAAAATGGGAACTCTGTATTTGCTGCATGATCTTTCTGTAAACCTACAACCTCTCTAACAACAACAAAAAAATATGGAGAAGTCAGACTTGCTCTGTTCTGTACATTCTGCTTTTTACAAATGCTCAGGACACTATAGAAGAGGGAGCAGGTGTACCAGGCCTCTTTGAAAACTTGCATGTGGACAGGTCTGGGTAGAACCTTCCCACCTCTTTTGCATGAATATGCACAGAAGTCCTGTCCAGATTTAAGCTTTCCTACCTCCCCTTATTTGGGTGTGGAAACTGAAGTCAGCATAATAGAGGCTCCAGTAATTCTAATTGGTAGAAATGACCAGGGAAACCACCACAGAGATTTCACAGTGGCAAGACTATGCCTGTGAAGTGACTCATTCGCTTCAGAATGCATTGCTACCCATGAGGTCAGCTGCAGAGCAGCCAACAGCAGTCAGCAAAGGAAGAGATCAGTGGGAGACAAACTCTTCAAAGACAAGAACCAATCTTTCTAGTCCAACTTCGCAGAAGAGAATCATAGCAAGAAGAAATATATTAGACTTTTAGCACAAATTTATAAACAGAACGAAGTCAACAGAACAAGTTCATGCTGGCTTTAGAAGCTTGAATAAAAAGAATTTTTGCTTGAATATAATAAATTGGTAGAAAAAATAGCAAAGAGGCAATGAAAAAATTTAAATGAGTTTATGGAAGAATTTTGATTTCTCTATGCCCTAAAATAAGACATTACCTGCCATGACAGCAGTTGAAATATTTGTTATCCAGCCTGCATTGCTTTATCAGTGTTATGGCTAAGTTGTGTCGTTCAGGTATTTCAGCCTTTAAATGTCTTCCGGATCATAAAAACAAACCATCAATATCATTTTTTCAGACTTCGGGCCTTTACTGATTACTGGATGACGCCATTAATGAAATCAAGAAAGGATTTGACCGATACTAGAGCAGGAGAACCCTTGAAGTTCTTCTAGTGCGTTTTTTTTTAGATATTTCTTTAATTGACAAATTATGCTTTCTGGATTAAAAAATAATAAAATATCTTATCATAGAATATTTTCAACAAAATAAGAGGGAAAAAATATATATTTTTCTAAGTTGTCAAGGGCGAACAATCTTTAAAAAGATAATGTTTAGAGTCACTATAATTTGAAGTTTTCCTTCCCTACTCTTGCCTTGTTAGTCCAGACCCTTCATGCCTTCTAAGCAGCATCACCAAGTAAGGATTCAAATAAGTTGTTGACTCTCTCTTCCTCCCACTAGAAGATGTACTTCTTGAGCACAGTGATTTTGATTGCTTTATTCACAGCCATATCTACAGTATCTGGAACAATGCATACCTCCTAAATATTTGTGAATGCATTAAATCAATTAACTGGCAGTTTTCACCTGCTTCAGGACATTGCGATTCAACTGGCCAAATAAGTTCCCAGGAGCTTAACTGCAGACTAATTAGTGCCTCTTTCATATTTAAGGGACTCATATTTAAGTTGTTTTATATACAGGCTTTGTCTGAGAAATCCAGATATTTGCTTTTTGGTTAAGGACAAACAGGAGGCTCATAACCAAGTTTGGTATGGGAAATATTGGAACCCAAACTGTAAACTTTCTTTGTGAATTTTATATTGATGTTAGGTCAGAAGGAAAATCAGAGGGGAGGCATTTGACAATTCTAGGCTACAAGTAGGGTCAGCTAGAATCAAACTTGAGTCAGGATGGAGGTTGAAAGGTGAAACTGGACAGCACCATTATTGAATCCTTAGCTCAATTAAATTCAGAACGAGAGAGTGAGAAATAACCCCTGGCTGCTCCCCTCTTGATTGTATGAGAGGAGAGAAGAAACCAGCACCGAACTTAGGGAGAAGGGGCTAGGGGGCTGGGTAATATAATTACGTGGTAGGAACTGATGTAAAATAACTCTGATTATGAGCTAGGCCTTATTTTCCATGGTGATTGAGATTTGGAAAAAGGGTTATTCATAGATTTCAAGGTTTCTATTAAAAATAAATCGCCTTAGGAATAGTGAATTCCACCATTTATACAATTTTATAGAATAAAATTTTAAAAAGCTGAACATGTGAAACCACTAAGTTAAAAGAGTGATTGAGTCTTTCCTTTCTAGTTTATGGCTATTACTACAAGTGATTATTTCA
>PVIY010029571.1:0-31885 GCA_004026745.1 Myrmecophaga tridactyla
AATGGAACCTGGAGCAGCTCCAAGAAGGAATGAAATTGTGAGACATGCAACTAGGTTAATGAACCTTAAGGACAGTATGTGGACTAAAATAAGCCAGGATCAAAAAGACAGATATTATAACACTTCACTAGTGTGGACTAACTATGATGTGGAAACTCAGACAGTTGACCTCTAGAGCATAGATTATCAGCAGAAGACCTCTTGTAAAAGCTCCTAGATTGTAAGCTCTTATAGCAGTCACATCTATTCCTGAGTTTTAACTGTTATTTCTAAATTCTTAAGTGCTGAGTTCATTGTGTATTACCTGAACCTTCCCTGGGAATTTGGGTATCTATGCAACACCAAAGACTGAGAGAGATCTGAAACTATGTAAGTTAATGTTACCCCATACAGCAATTTTTACAAAAGCTGAAAAAGAGACAGATTTCAATTAGAGATATGGAAAAAGTTGATCTGGTAAGGACTAGAGTAAATCAGACCAAGGGCAAATGGCAAAGGATGATTATAAGTGAATTTTAAAACATCAACTTCCATACGATCCCAAAGGAAGAGCTGTTTATTTGGCACAAAATTTATATTTCCAATAGCACAGTACCTAACTTAACTTGTATGGTCAGTTTAATCAATAATCCATAATTTCATGGAATCTCAATAGTGAGTAAGATCTTGTTGGTTTGTACCAGTTAGTGTGATGTCTTGATACATCCCAGAGTAATCTGGGCAGAAAGTAAAAAAAAAATTGCAATGTCCCCTTGAAGCACTGGGTGAAAACATGGAAATAGTAAACTTCGCCACATAGGAAACACCTGATATTGTCACAAGCATTTGGTAGTACCAATCTAATAAACCAAGACTTCGATCTTGAGGTGTCCCCTTTTGAAACATATTCCTGCAAAGAAGCTAAGACTGCTTATAATCATGCCTAAGAGTCACATGAAGGAAACTTCTTTTGTTGCTCAGATGTAGCTTCTCTCTTTAAGCTTTATCCACAGACTATACCCACTGACTGCCTTCCCCTAGATGGGACATGACTCCCAGTGCTATAAAACTCCCTGGTCAAAAGGAACATGACTCCTGGGAATGAGCCTGGCGCTAGCATCATAGGAATGAGAAAGACTTCCTGACCCAAAGGGGGAAGAGAAATGAAGCAAAATGAAGACTTCAAGTACAGTCAAGATGTCATTCTAGAGGTTATTCTTATGCATGAAATAGACATTCCTATTCATTATTTTTTTAGGTATTGGAAATCCTAGAGGGAAATACCTGAAACAAAATGTAGTCAGGTCTTGAAGATTATTGTATAATAGATGTTTTTTTTTTAACATGGGCAGGCACAGGGAATTGAACCCAGTTCCTCTGGCATGGCAGGCGAACATTCTTGCCTGCTGAGCCACGGTGGCCTGCCCTAATGTATGCTTTTATGATGTGAGGAGTGATTGTGAAAACGTTGAGACTGATAATACCTTTATCCAGGATATGGACAGATGAGCAAGAGCATAAAGACAAAAATAAATAGTAAGGGGTAAAGGGGAGGGACGTTTGGATGTTCTTTTTTACTTTTGTTTTTACTTTTATTTTTTATTGCTTATGGAGTAATAAAAATGTGCAAAAATAGGCTGTGATGATCTGTGCACAGCTAAATGATGATATCGTGAACAATGATTGTATGCCTCCAATGATTATATGGCATGTGAATATATGAAAATAAAATTGCATTTAAAATAGCAAACAGAAAATACAAGTGCTGGTAAAATGTGGAGAGACACTGTTGGTAGGGAAGTTGAATGGTGCAGCCCTTCTGGAGGGCAGTGTGCTGGTTCCATAGGAGGCTAAGTAAAGAGTTCTCCTATGATCCTGCAATCCCGATATTAGGTATACAGGTGGAAGAACTGAAAGTAGGGTCATGAATAGACATTTGCACACTGGTATTCATGGCAACAATATTCATGATTTACAATGGATGGAGGTGGCCTACGGATATATTGACTAAGGATCAGAAGTACAAACTGTGGTGCATACCTATGATGGAATGTTGAGCAGCTCCAAGAAGGAATGAAGCTGTTAGTCATGCATCAAGGTGAGTGAAACTTGAGGACATAATGTTGAGTGAGATAAGCCAGCAATGAAAGGACAAATATTCTTTGACATCTGTCCTGGTTTGAAAGGATTACATACCCTAGAAAAGACATGTTTTAATCCTGATTCATCTCATGGAGGCAACTGTTTTTTTTTATTCCTGAATAGGGAATGAGATCTTTTTTTTTCTGTACAGATTAACATAATATCCTCCATAGTATTTTGGGCAGAAAAAAAAGAGTTTGTAAAGTCCCCTTGAGGGACTGGGAGAAAATGATGAAGTATTAAATTTCCCCATGTGGAGATTTCTTAATATTATCTTAACCTTAAGGTGTGTCCTTATGAAAGTTATTTCTGCAATGGTGATGTTAAGCCTACTTATAATTATGCCTAAGGGTCACCCTCAGAGAATCTGTTTTGTTGCTCTGGTGTGGCCTCTCTTTGAGCCAAACTTTGCAAAAAAACTCTTTCCTCCCCACCATTGGAGTATTACTCTAATAGGTGTATCTCCCTGGAAACATAGGGTTGAGCCTGGCCCTGTCATCATGGGATTGGAAACACCTTGTTGAACAAAATGAGGAAAAGAAATGAGGCAAAATTCAGTTTCAGTGGTCAAGAAATTTCAAACAGTGTCGAGTTGTCATGTTGCAAGTTACTCTTATACAGGCTTCAGCCAGGTATTAAATATTGCCATAGTATGTCAAGCCAACAACAAATGTATCCCTTAAAATCCTAAAGGAAACCCTGGACTCTTACAAAGAATCTATAAATGTTCTTCTTATTATGTTTATTTTTTTCAGAAATAATAGGACTCCAAATTGTTTCTATCCCAGTTAAGATCTGAAACCCAGAGGTCACGGTTTCTCAAAGGACGTCAACCAATATCTTTCCTTACCCAGTAAGGTCAACACCCTTTTCCTGCAGGAAGGTAAAATGGTCATTGCCAAGAAATCCCTGAAGATGGAGAGCATGATCAAATGAGAGGAGGAGATGTGACTGGAAATTAGAATTTAACAAACGACTGTGACTACTGACTCATATATGTATGTCACAACATTTTTTTTTAGTATGATAGACTTGCCAGAAGGAAGTACCTGAAACTGCAGTTATCCATCAGCCTTGTTATTTGATAATGATTGCGTAATATAGAGCTTTCATCAACTGGCCATTTCCATGTAAATCTTTGAGTCTGACATTACCTCTATCAAGGGTATGGTAGATAAGAATTAAAATAAAGACATGTGTAAAAAATAATAATAATTGTAGATTGGGAATATGGCAGGAAATACTCATATGTAAACTGTGGACAATCATTATAGAACCACTTTGTTAACTTTTCATCAATTGTTAAAAGTGTTAACTACTGTTAACCAAGAAGTAGAGTAACAAAAAATGTGTTATCATCCATTGCAAAAAACTCTCCAAAGCCATGCAAGTGTTGATGGTGGGGTGGTATATATGAATCTGCATTTTATGCATGATTGTTCTTTAAACAAAAATGATTAGTTAAATAATAACAATTCAAATAGAGCATTGATGGTTGAAATGTACTTTTATGAAAATTTAAAATTTCCCTGAAATGGATCTCAAAGAAAACTGGCTGCAATATAAACGAAAGTAGAATCCAGAAAAAAGACATTGGGCAATTAAACAAATTTATGTCTGTAGATTTTCCCTAATTCCTGCAGCTGTTACAGGTAAAGCATTCCCTGCCATCATATTTTTTTCCTACCGCACAACAGAACTTCTCTGGTTAATTCAAATGATTCTTTTGTTCCACTGACTCTGTTTCTGCCCAAGGTAACAGATAAAAGTAAAATGTCTGCATTCTGGAAACTCAAGGAGATGAAACAGATAAATCTGAGTTTGTATATTTATCTCAGAGCTTGATGGATGCTTCCAATTCTTCTAAGGAGGGTAATCTGAAATTGGGGGAAAATGAGAATGTTGATACTGGTGGAAGACCACCAAGAGATGCTTTCCAAGAACCTCTCATCCAACATTGGAACTCTGTCATTTGCTACTCTTTGAAACTCAGCTCTTGGCAATGGGTGGAAAGAGTCATTCCTCTTATGTATCACACACTGCCCTTTGACACTGGCTACACTTTTATGGTGCATTCTTAGTGGTGAGGGCTCTGTTACTGCTTTCTACAGTGTGTGAATTTAAATAATATTTCCTGTTTTTCACAGTGTTTATTCTGACTTCTCCTAGTCTTGACAATTAATCTTCCAAAAGAAGGCATGCATCTCTTTTGTATGCCTTAATTTTGCATGACAAAGTCCTAGTGAACAGAACATACTGACTCAAATTGGGTCTTCTCCTCCTTTTATATAATATAACATTGAGAGTTTGAGGACAAGAATTAAATCCTCTGTTTCTGCTTTAAAAATAATAGTTCTTTCATCTGTAAAATGGTGTTTATCTCTAACCATGATTCATGAAAATTTTTTTTGCAGATATCTAAATTGTAATGACTTGTCAACATTTTCCTTCAAACAAAATGCAACGCGGCACTTCTTTCACCAATAACACACAATTTGATAATTTTTTAATTGTATCCATATATAGATTCTTCAAGAATACAATTTAATTTTCTGTGAGAACCAATCATTCCCATCAGTTCAGACTGAATCATAATTGTTATCACTTAATATCATGGGTCTGATGAAGAACAAAATTTTACTAAGAAACCCAGGTATATTTTCATCTGAGAAAACCTGTGGTTGCTGGAATGGTAATAGAAGGAAAGCTTGAAGAGTTGGTATATATGGCAGAATAGTAACTGTTTCCGTTACTCACTCAGGACATGCTCTAAGAAATATCTTTTTTTAAGAACCTGCCTACTAGCTGGGTGCACTGGAAAGCAAACAGGAAGTCTTTGGAAATTTTGAAGGAAATACAATCACCCTTCCTCCTGAAGGACGCTAAAGTGTAAGTAAGTTTTGCATCCTGCATGGTGTCTACATGATATGGTGTGATATGGACAAGGAGGACTGGCCCTTAACAGACATTTCTCCCTCCCCCCACTTTTGGATCTTGTGTTGGAGAGGATGGTCAACTAGTAGGTGCATATGTAATCAATACTTATGGGAAGAGCTTCTTACTACCTAAATTGCAGGAAATGCTGCATTTTCCAATCTTACACTATATTGGAGTCTTCTTGATTATACCAAGTTCCTGAAGATAACAGAAGTATCAAATTTCCTGGCTGGACTGGTTTCTAGTGTTTTATTTTTTCTTCCAGTTTTTTTTTTCTACTTGAAAGACATACCTCTAGCTTTTTCAAAGATTTTGAGAGTAAACATCTACTAATTTTCTTCATGAATTTTTAAGAGATTTTTATTGAAAAAATATTTCTGCTTTCAGAAAAGGAGTAATGCAAGTAAATTATTAGATACAGGAACTGATTGCAAATGCATGGATCTTCCTGGATAAGATTCTGGGAATTGATAGATGAACTCGTTGTAAGTGAGAACACAATGATGCTGGGTACTTTGGGTAAATGTATACAACTAGTGCATGTTTAGCAAGGACAAAGTATGATTCACTATCTATTTTTTAGTCATCCCTAAAGAAAGTGCTTATCAAAGACTTTTGGAAAATTGTCTGGCTTATGTTATAAAATATTTTGTTAAGAATTCAACCTGAAGAAATGTGGAATAAGGTGGGTCTTTTATTTGCCCTGGAGAGACATAAAAAATGACAATGTGAGCATTTTAATCCTCAGATGATGGCACAATCAAAACCAAGAACTTTGCAGCCCTGCAGGAATCAAATCTCTTTTCTCTGTAAATTACATTTCAGACATGGATATGACTAAAACAGGGTATGATTCTTGGGTTAATACATTGCAATATAAATGAATACATAGCTCTGCAAAAGATATAAAGTGAATTAAATAAATGACCACAACTTATTTCCCCTAACTGGGCATTACCACAGAGCAATCTCTCATCACACCATGTCACCTAATTTGTCAATGGCTCTGATTAACTAAGCATTTGTGGTATTCTACCTCACAAAGAACACAGGACATCTACAAAAACCCATGATATTATTACCTAATATCTTGCATTGATGGTTAAAAAAGACACAGTTGGCAATTAGAAAGTGATCCAAATTGCTTTTCAGGATTGGTAAAAGAGGTCTATGATTGTAGGAAGTGCTAAGGAAAAGTTACTGAAAAATATCCTTGCCTATGCAAATAATTCTTAAAGAGCAAATTTGCATCCCTGAAAGAAATATAATAATAGTAAAACCATCAACGATTGAAGAATCAGGGGCTGTAATATCTCTTATATCGTCACCTAACTTTTACGGAATATACTGAAGAAAGTCACAGATGGAAATGGAAGTGGCTTATTGAAACTTCATTATGTTGTGACTCAATTCCAAACTGTGCCCTATTTCAAGAGCTGATTAACACATCCCTGACATCGGTACAAAGCATTTGCAATGATAAATGGTTTTGGCCAAAAGCATGTAACACAGGAGCAGTTTATTTCTGCTTTTGGGGGGCAATACACCTCTGCCCTTACAGTAATTACAATAATTTTATAAGTGCTTAATGACCTGTGTTTAACATTTACCACTGAATGTTAAGGCAGAAGAGTCAGGCTAAATTCTGAATCCTGGGAATACATTCCTAGATGTCAAATGATTTAAAGAAAATACAGAATATACAACTTTGTTTATTTGTTTTTTCACATGGGCAATCACCAGGAATGGAACTGGGTCTCAGGCAAAGCAGGCAAGAACTCTGCCACTGAGCCACCATGGCCAGCCCAATATACAAGGGTTTTTGATGTACGAAATGCAGAGATAAAGTTCAAGTAATAATGCAAATACCATATTACCTTTATATACTGATAAGTCTAAGCTGGTTTACATTTGCCAGTATTTAAACTCTGTAAATGAAGAGTAAAATTTCTGAACTTGAGGTAAAGCATCCTTCTAATGAGAGACATTCTCAGCTGGAAATTGTTTTTAAGGCATGCTTTACGTCCTTATTTCTAAGACTATAGATGAAGGGGTTCACCATGGGAGTGACCACTGTGTACATCACAGAAACGATTGCAGTTGCCCTTGTGTTTTGTGTAGCAGCAGAACTAAGATATACTGCAAGAGCTGTTCCATAAAACAAGGATAACACTGAAAGGTGAGACACACACACAGAAAATGTTTTATGCTTGCCTCCATGTGATGAAATTCTCAAAATTAAGCATGCAATCTTAGAGTAAGAGAAAAGGATGCCAGTGAGTGGAATCACAGCCAGAATTCCACTTGCAAAATATATCACTAAGTCATTGGCGAAGGTGTGAGAACATGCAAGTTGGATTACTTGAGAAAGTTCACAATAAAGGGTGGAATTTCCAACTCTGTACAAAAAGTCAATCACACAACCAATTGGACATGTAAAAGAGAGTCCAGAACACTCAACATCCATGACACCAGCAGCAGGAGACCACAGAGCCTAGGGTTCATAATGACCATGTGGTGCAGTGGGTGACAGAAGGCCACATAATGTTCATAGGCCATCACGGTTAAGAGGAAGTCATCTAATCTTCCAAAAACCATTAAAAAAATCTGTGTGAGGGCAGCTTCTGTAGCCTACAGTTTTTGTCTTTGTCTGGATGTTCACCAGCATCTTTGGGACAGTGGCAGAGGTGAAACAGATGTCTGCAAGAGACAGGTTAGCTAGGAAGAAGTACATTGGTGTGTGTAGGTGGGCATCAGAGATGGTTGCCAGCATGATGAGCAGGTTCCCAATGAGAGGGACCAGGTACATTGTCAGGAACAGAGTAAATAAGAGGAGCTGCACTTCTGTGTCTTCTGAGAGTCCCAGGAGGATAAATTCTGAAACACGTGTTCCATTCTCTGATTCCATGTATCTCATGAAACTGATGGAAGAGAGACCAGAGCTAGGCAGGTTTAGGTACAAGCAGCTCTCAGGAAATTAACATAAATGCTATGATTTGTATTGCAAACATATTGACTTAATTATTTCTTATTAACTATATAGAGATTTAGTGTCCTTTATCTGAACATGTCAGGGTAAAGAAATGTTCCTGCTTCTCTTTGATGCTATTGCTACAAGCCTTCCTTGTCCATAATTTTGAACTTTATCTCAAGGCAATATGTTCCACTACAAATGCTCTTTACTCTATTTCATGCAAAAATCATTTAACCAGCTTTTTTGCACTATATGATGAAAAAGTAGGTCCATTGATATTGATGATGGTAGTAGAATATTTTTATTGTCATCAATCTTGACAAATTGCATGAAGAAAATGTCTTGAATGGGAAATTTGGGTTGCATGCACATTACTACAATAAAAATTTAAAATAAATGAAAGTTTTCCATCTATATTGTTAGAAAGATCAATACCCTTAATATGCCATTCATCTCCACCTGATGTATTCTTTCAACTTAATCACATTACCAATGTCAAGAGGTTAGTTTGTAGATATTTGACAAAATAATTTTAAAGTTTATAAAGAAAGGCAAAAGTCCTAGATTACCTGGGGAATACTGAAGAAGAACAAAGTTTGTAGAATATACAACTAGAATATGCAATACTACCTGATTTCAAGTCTAAGTATAAAGACACAATGATTAAACCATGTTGTGTTTGTGAAATTGACACATGAACTAATCTGTAAGAACTCAGCACACAAACAAACATATATTAGGGAACTCAAAAATAGACCCATCCAAAGAAATTCAACTGGTCTATTACAAAGGAGCAAGTGCAATTTAATGGAAAAAATAATATCATTTCAACAAATGCTGTGGGACAATGACATATACCATGTGTGGTAGTTAGATTAAGTTGTCAACTTGGCCAGGAGAAGGTACCAAGCTCTGTTGCTGTGGACTTGGGCCAATGGTACGTGAACCTCATCTGTTGGTGACTACACCTGCAGCCACCTAAGACGTGTGCCTGCTGCAATGAATAATGTTTGAGTTAAGTGACTGGTGCTTAGTGAGAGTGCTCCACATAGTTCAGCTCAAGCAGCTCAGCATACCTCATCTCAGCACTCGCAGCTCAGCCCAGGCCTTTGCAGATGTAGAAAGAAATAAACCCAGGGAAAGTTGTTGGTACCCAGAGGCCTGGAGAGAAGGCCAGTAGAGATCACTCTGCGCCTTCCTACATAAAGAAGAACCTCAGTTGAATGTTAGCTATCTTTCCTCTGAAGAACTAACAAAATAAATCCCCTTTTATTAAAAGCCAATCCATCACTGGTGTGTTGCATTCTGGCAGCTAGCAAACTAAAATATGGTACAAAATAAAAAAATGAATATAGCCAAACATTGTATACATTTCACAAAAATTAACTAAAATTTAAGCCTGTACTCAAAATTAAAATGCATAGTATAATACTTCTAGAAGAACACATCCAAGAAAATCTAGTGGCCTGTGCTTTGGTGTTCAGTTTTTAGAAATAACACCCAAATCATGACCCATGACAGAAGGATATTTATTAATTGGAGTTCATTAAATTATAAAACTTATTCTCTATGATAGATATTGATAAATGACTTGCATTCATATATACAAATAACAGTTAACACCCACCAGTAAGAAAGATAATACCCAATGAAAAAAACTGGGCAAAAATTCTGAACAGAAATGGAAATGAAGAAGATATGCAGGTGGAAAATAAATACGTGAAAATAGGCTCATCATCATTTGTCATTACGGAATTGCAAAATTAAACTGCAGTGATATACCATCACACACCTCTGGGAATACCTGAGGACCTAAACACTGATAATACCATGGCCTATTGATAATGGGGAGCAGGACAGACTCTCATTCACTGCTAGTGAGAAGTCAAAATGGTGCAGTTGGAATATAGTTTTGAGTATTTAGCAAAATTAACCTTAGTCTCACCATTCAGTCCAGAAATTTTCCCTTAAATTTCTAGCTGATTAGTTGAATCCACACAAAAACCTGTACATGAATGTTGTATAACAGCTTTATATATAATCTCCAAAATCTGAAAGCAACCAAGATGTCCTTTAAGGTCAATGGATAAACACACTCAACTGTATCTAACAATGGAATATTGCTTAGTCATAAAAATAAATATTCCCTCTAGTCACAAAAAGCAAGCATACATCTTACATGATTACTGCTAATTGAAAGAGAGGAGTCGCAACATCCTTCGTAAATATAACTTCAATAATATGACTTCCTGAATAAGTCCAAATAATAGAGCCTATATAATGAACATTGGTTTCAAGGGATTGGGGAGAGGGAAGGAAGGTTTTATAAGTGAACAAGAGAGCATTTTTTAGAGCAGTGAATCTATTCTCTATAATCCAATAATTATAGACACCTGGCTTTATGTATTTATTAAATTGATCTTTGAAAAACAAATACTATCCCTTAGTATATGCAAATAGAAGATAATTGTCAGGATAAAAGGAATTCCAGGATGCAAAGCTAAATATAATAAAACAATTTAATTGTGTTATAATCATATGTAACATGCCTACTGAGGGGATGAAGGGAAAAGGTGCTGAAATGACAATACTGGATATGAATGCAGACTGGAAAATAAAGGGGACAGAAACTGCATAAGTACTGTATTCTAGTGGATAAAGCTTACCTAACCAGAGTGTAGGCTGACAATTCTATCACATCTGCGCTTGTATACTGGAATCAAGCCATTAAGTAGATGATGTCAGGAGAGGAGAGTACGTTTCCCACTGCACAGTGGGTGGTTAACCATAAGTAAGGGCAGAACAGTAAATATTCTACCTGGCAATGGTTTAGAGTGAGATGCATCAGCATGAGTAGCTTAATATAGATAGAAGGTTACATGTAGACATATCTACAGGTCTGTGTATATGCACAACTTGGCAGGCAGGCAAATATTTTCTTACTCAGTCCTTGGAGAGTGCCAAGATGTCCTAGTAACAGGGAGCATGCATATTGCCCAGACCTTTATTTTAACACTACTGTTCAATAAAAGTTTCCTTGGAGAAATGACTAACCTTAGACCTGGAATAGAAATATACAGGAAGAGCCTGGAGCATCTTGTACCACCAAAAAATGAATAGGTACTAAAATAAAGCATTCAATGATTGGGATAAATGCAAGAGACACAGAGCACCTCTGAAAGATATCCCATCACCCAAGGTGAAATAAACCGCAAAACAACATAAATAAAGAAGTATTGTATCACAACCCAAAGTATAAAATAAATGTCATGAGTTTATAACGATTTAAAGAAAATACATAATATATGAGAAGGAAGACAAAAATCTCCCATGCAGATATAGGCAAAGCTTTATGTAGATACTGCTGTCTCAAGAACGTGAGTTTATTCCCTCTCCTAAAGTGTGTCTTCAAGTACTGACCCCCTCCCAAAGGTGATATATGGAAAAGCAGGAAAATGAGGAAATTTAAAGTGGAGAAACCTGGCAAACATTGTTGATGGACGTCTACATCAACAGTGAAAAGCGACACTAATGGGATGTGCCCTGGATACGTAATGTAATGAACATAGAATTTTATCTCTGGTGTCTTCCTCCAACACCCATAATCCCAGTCTAATCATGAGGAGAACATCAAACAAATTTTAACTCAGCGACATTTTACAAAATACCTTTCCAGCACCCCTGAAAAATATCCAGGTCATCAAAAACAAAGAGAGTGGGCGGCTGCCATGGCTCAGCAGGCAGAGCTCCGACCTGCCATGCTGGAGGTCTGGAGTTCGATCCCTGGTGTCTCCTGCCCATATGCAAATTAAAAAAAAAACAAAGAGAGTCTGAGAAACTGCCATTTATAACACATAGGCATAATGTGATATTGTGGATGGACGATGTTCAGAATAAGCAAAAATGGATGTGATTTTCTGGAAACTGTCTCTACTACAGTTATAATTTTTCAATAAGTCTCACACTGCTTTTTAAAATTATTTATTTTAAAATTAGATTAATGAAGAAGTAAAATTACTAGTGAAATGCAAAATCTAGGAACAAACTCTGAGCTTCATTCCAAGTGTGAGTATATGTCTTGGAATAGAATATGACTCTGCTGTAAGTCTCAACTCATTGCCCATTAGATCAGAACAGAGATTGCGATTACATTTAATAATTCACAGAACTAAGAAAAAATAATGACAATAACGTGTCTGACATTCTGTTTAGCATTCATGAAGAATATTTGTAAAGGCTGTGATTCAACCTCACCCATACTCATTCCCCAAACTTCCAGGCCCACTGCCACTGTGCTATTTCCAGCCCTCATCAATTCTCCAGGGATTTGACAACAGAAACTGATCCAGAACTTTCCACAGGGCAAGAATTTTCTTGAACATCACCTTTGATAAATCCTGCACTGATTCTCCAATAACTTCAAACATGAATACCAATCTTGTGGACAAAACTCAAAGCTCTATGTTATCTGCTGCTGAAAACCTTCCACAGCTCATGTTCCTTTTCTCACACCCTCCCTACCATTGTTCATCAGATATTAAGATCTACTTTTAAACTTGACCACATCCTACAAATATATCAATTGCACATTTGTGTCTCTGTCTTCTTTTCTTGCTAGGTTTATATCCTCTTCTCTCTTTGAATTGCTAATGTTAGGAAATCTTTCCTCATGCCAGGCTCAGTACAATTCTCAGCACCCTTGGGAAGCCATCACAAATCTCAACAGATGAGTCCAAACTTTGGATCCACTTCGCCAGGACTTCAGTTTCCACTTCAGGATATTGCATGTGCACATTTCTATGTTTGTTGCCATATTTAGATGTAATCTCTTTGAAATAAAGAATATGTCTTACTCATTCATTTATTCTGAGAGTAATACTCAGTGCCTACCATGAAGGAATTAATGAAAGCGTTTGTGTTGAATGATTTTAAGAATAAATTGATGAATATGGATAAAAAGATCCTTCATGAATGAAGCCCATGAGTGCAAGCTAAAATTAGATGAGACAGATACGGGAAAGAAGATGCTTTAGTGTAGTCATTGTCTCCCTCAACCACAAGATTTTTACCTGGGTAAGACTTTGAACGATTATCTCTCTGTGTAATTTTCAGTCACTCAAAAATATGTATTCAGCAATACTATATGGTAATCATTAAACTGCTGTCTGAGAATGAAAAAAAAGAGCAATATAATGTGTCTGCTGTCAAACATCAAAGAGTCATGGAAATAAATAAATATGACCCCTGAGGGTGGTATTGAAGTCCTGGTGAAGTGTAATGCTATGTGAATGAGGACTAGCTTTTACATTTCTGCTAAAATGAATCCTGCAACTCTGATAGGGTTGAATAAAATGATTTGAAACAATGAAATAAAAGATAACAGAACTTTGTGGAATAAAAGGACAATAGAAGAGATTAAAAAGATCCTAGAGGAACATGACAACATATTTTGAACTTGAGGTAGAAAGGATTGGCAAACTAGAAGATGTGATATAGAAATTTAAAGACTAGAGACATAGAGAAAAGATGGAAAAAATGGAGCTGGGTCTCAGGGAAATGAATGACAACATGAAGTGCATAAACATATGTTCATGGGTGTCCCTGAAGGATAAGAAAAGTGCAAAGGGGCAGAAAGAACACTTGAGGAAATTTTGGAAGAAGTTTTCCAAGTTTTACCATATATGCAAATACCCAGGAAGCACAACATATTAAAAAATGAATGAATTCTAATAGGCTTAACCTGTATAAATGCTAACAAGAATGATAAATGTCAAAGATAAAGCAAGAATCCTGAAAGCAGCTGGAGAAAAGCAATTCACTACATACAAAGAGACTGTAGTAAAATTAAGGACCAATTTCTCATAAGAATCCATTGAGGTGAGAAGGCTATAGTATGATATATTTCTCTCTGAAGGAGAAATACTGCCAGCCAAGAATTCTTTAACTCAGAAAACTGTCCTTCACACATATGTACAGCTTAAAATATTCACGGGAAAACAGGAAATATTTCTCCGTCAAGAAATATTAAAGTGTGTTCTGCAGGATGAAAGGAAAAGGGAGGAGAGAGAAGCTTGGAGGAGAGCATAGAAAGTAAGTGTAACTAAGAAGGTATAAGAAAAGCAAATATAAGGATGACATGCAAAATTAAAGGAAAAAATCTTCGATGTAATTTTGCCTCTAGAGTAATAACACAATGCAAATGTATTAATGTATTCATGAAAAGACGCAGATTGGCAGAATGTAGGAAATGTATGATCTATTTGAAGGCTTCCCTTAGGCCAAAGGTAACAAAGAGATTGACAGTGAAGGCTTGCAAAAACATGCTCCATGCAAACTGTAATCAAACTGAGCAGGGTAGCTATCCTAATATTGGATAAAATAGGCTTTAAATGAAAAGCTGTTATATGAGACAGATAGGACACATAATATTAATGCAAGGGAAAATTCCCCACGAAGAAATCTCAATTATAAATGTTTATGATCCTAACTGGAGAATATTAAATACATAAGGTCAGTAACTAGCAAACTGCAGTTGAGAAATAGACATCATTTTAATAATACTTGGATGCTTCAATAAACAACTCTCATTAATACACAGAATATATAATCAGCTTGGAAATAAGGGAAAAAAACCCTGAATACTATGATAAATATATAGAGAAAAATGGACACCCAACAGCAGGATATATATTCTGCTCATGGTCCCTGGATCATTCTCCAAGATGGAGCCCATGTTCTGTTACAAAAAAGGTTTCAATATATTTTCCAAAATTGAAATGATCTAAAACACTTTCTCTGAACACAATATATTTAATATGGAAATCAATAGAAAGTAGAAGAACTGGAAAATTCACAAACTTGCAGAGGTTAAACAAGACACACAAGCAATCTGTGGGTCAAAGAAGAAATTGCAATAGACATCAGTAAATACTTGAGATCAAATGCAACCAAACACACATATCAAAAACAGATGTGATTCAGTGAAGGCAGTTCTGATAGGGATATTTATGGCCCTAAATTCCTGTATTATATAAGAAGAAAGAGCTAAAACCAATAATTTAATTTAACAACTGGGAGAAATAGAAAAAACAATGGGAAATGAATCCAAAGCAAGTCAAAGCTCACAGTTCACCGTGGGCTGTTCTGAATTATCTGTATAAACTGGGCTATGAGTTGAAGAAGTGATTCAACATACAGCTACTCTACACTAAAATCTTACTTTAGAGGGAGAATCTGATTGTCAGCGTTACCTATCAAAATATTCAAATGACCAAAATTCAATAGAACATTTGAAGATATGCAAGGAACAGGAAGACCCGACCCATTGAAAGGAAGAAATAAATGAACATCAAAGTAGTGCTTATTCTGGAAGAACTAATCAAAGAAACTGAATGATCTCTTCTGTATAGGTTCACTGAGCTAAGGGAAAACATGGAACTCAAAGAAAGTAAGAAGATGGTGCATGAATAAATGGAAGAATTAGTAATTTTGAAAAGACAGTTTGGTACTTCCACAGGGAGTTAAGTATAGAATTGCCATATGATTCGGCAATCCCATTACTAGGAAAATATTCAGAGGCTGAAAGCAGGGACATGAATGGACATTTGCTCAGCAATATTTATAGTGGCATATTCACAATTACCTAGAGATGGAAACAGCCCAAGTATCTTTCAACGGACAAGAGGCTAAACAAACTGTAGTACATACATATGATGGATACCAGGCAGCTGTAAGACAGAATAAAGTCATGAAGCATGCAACAACGTGGATGAATCTTGAGGATGTTTTTTTGTGCAAAATAAGCCAGAAACAAAAGGACAATTTCTGTGTTGTCTCACTAATATGAATAAACTATAATGAGTAAACTCTGAGAATTAAAGTTGAGAAACATAGACTATGAAGAGATAGAAAAAGGGTTGAATTTGAGCACTTGATGCTGAAGAAGTACAGAATATTCAACAGCAATGATAGTCAAAAACCACAAATGGATACAATACTATGTGATGGTTGCACAATATTGTAAGTATAATGAACAAAGCTGGATGTGAGTATGGTTGGAAGTGGAAGTCTAGGGGCTTATATGACACCAGAAGGAAAGATAGAGAATAAATAGTGAACTGTATAACTTAGCAATACCTAGAAAGTTTTAATATGAGAGAGAATAAATGAATCTCATGTCTGCAAGATGTTAAAAAATGGGATGGCATATGGAAAAATACAATTAATGTAGAGTAGGATATATTTACTAGTAACATTGCAATATTCTTTAACTATTGTAAGAAAAAGCAATAGGACAAAACTAAATGCCAACATAGGGATATACAAGTTGGGTTATGGGATTCTTGTTGTATTTTCCTTATGTTTCTCTTCTTTCTTGGCAAAATAAATGGAAATGTCCTCATATAGATTGTGGCAGTGAAAGTATAAACATGTGAATATAGTGGAAACCACTGATTGTTTATTTAGGATGGATTGTATGCTGTTTGGATAAATGTTTTGAAAACAAACAGAAAGATACAAGGGCTAGAGAAAATGTGGAGAGAGAGATGTATGTGTTCACTGTTGTTAGGGAAGTAGAATGGTGCAGCCCCTAGGAGGGTAATGTGGTGGCTCCACAGGAGACCAAATATACAGTTACCATAGGATCCCACAACCCTGTTATTAGGTATGTACGTGGAAGAACTGAAAGCAAGGATTTGAATAGACATTTATACACGGTGTTTATGGTGGCAGTTTTCATGATTTTCAATGGATGGAGATGGACATAGGGTACCTCGGCTGATAAACATAAGGTCAAACTGTGGTGTAACATCCAATGGAACTTTGAGTAGCTGCAAGAAGGAATGAAGTTGTGAGGCATACAACTAGGTTATTGAACCCTGAGGACAGTATGTGGACTAAAATAATCCAGAAACAAAGAGACAGATATTATAACACTTCACCAATATGGACTAAGTATGATGTGTAAACTCAGAGAGTTGACCTCTAGAGCATAGATTATCAGCAGAAGACCTATTGTAAAATCTCCTAGATTGTAGCTCTTAGAGCAGTCACATCTATTCCTGAGTTTTAACTGTTATTTCTAAGTTATTAAGTGCTGAGCTCATTGTGTATAACCTGATCCTTCCTTGGAAGCACTGGGGAAGACATGGAAATAGTAAACTTCTCCACATAGGGAAGACCTGATATTGTCACAAGCATTGGGTGGTACCAATTTAATAGGCCAAGAGCTCAATCTTGGGGTTTGCCCTCATGAAACATATTCCTGCAAAGTTGCTAAGACTGCTTATAATCATATCTAAGAGTCATTCTGAGGGACGTATTTTTGCTGCTCAGATGTTGCTTCTCTTTTGAAGCTTTCTCCACAGGCAAACTGACTGCCTCCCCCTAGATGAAACATGACTCCCAGAGCTGTAGAACTCACTGGAAACATTGAACATGACTCCTGGGGATAAGCCTGGCCCTAGCATTGTAGGATTGAGAAAGACTTCCTGACCCAAAGGGGAAGAGAAATGTAGTAAATTAAAAATTTAGTGGCTAAGTGATTTCAAGCACAGTCAAGAGGTCATTCTAGTGGTTATTCTTATGGATTAATTAGACATCCGTGTTCTTTTTTGGGGGGTATTGGAATAACTAGAGGGAAATACCTGAAACAAAATGAATCATGATCTTGAAGATAATTGCATATTATATGGTTTTTTCCATGTGAGGAGTGATTGTAAAAACCTAGTGACTGATACTATCTTTATCCATTGTATGGACAGATGAGTAAGATCAAAAAGCAAAAATTAATAACAAGTGGAGAAAGGGTAAGGTATGTTTTGGATGTTTTTTTTTACTAGTATTTTTATTCTTACTTTAATTGCTTATGGAGTAATAAAAATGTGTGAAAATAGGTTGTGATGATCAATGCACAGCTATATGATGATACCGTGAACACTGATTGTGTGTCTTGGATGACTATATGATATGTGAATATATCACAATAAAATTGTATTTAAAATAGACAAGCTGAATGATACAAGTGCAGGAGAAAATCTGGAGAGACACTGTTGGATGGAAAGTAGAATGTATAAAAACAATAATAATTGTAGATTGGGATAATGGGGGAAATACTGATATGTAACTATGAACAATCATTACAGTACTACTTTGATAATTTTTCATCAATTGTTAAAACTGTTAACTACTGTCAACAAAGAAGTAGAGTTACAAAAAAAGCATTATCATCCATTGCAACAAACTCCCCAGAGACATGCACGTGTTGATGGTGGTGTGGTGTATGTGAATCTGTATTTAAGCCATGTTTTAATCCTGATCCATCTCTTGGAGGCACTCTTTCTTTTAATTCCTGAATAGGGAGTGAGACCTTGTTTTTCTGTACTTATAAACATAATATCCTGATACATTCCATAGTATTTTGGGCAGTAAATAAAAAAAGAGTTTGTAAAGTCCCTTTGAGGGACTGGGGATAATGTTGAAGTATTAATCTTCCCCCATCTGGGGAATTTCCAAATTATCTCAATCTTAAGACAGGTCCTTATGAAAGTTATTTCTGCAGTGGTGATGCTAAACCTACTTATAATTATACCTAACTGTCACCCTCAGAGAATCTCTTTCAAAGAGTCACATGATGAAGGCTCTATAGTTATGCAATCATTATCAAACATCAAGGCTAATGGATTACTAAAGTTTCAGGTATTTCCTTCTGGGTATTCTAACGCACTGAAAAATAAACTTAAAATTTCCCTGAAATGGAAATCAAAGAAAATTGGCTGCAATAGAAACCAAAGTGGAATCCAGAAAAGGACATTAGAGAATAAAACAAATTTTATTTATTTATTTATTAAATTGTAGATTTTCCTTAATTCCTGTAGTTATTGCAGGTAAAGAATTCCCTGCCATCATATTTCTTACAGCACAACTGACCTTCTCTGGCTAATTCAAGTGATTCCTTTATCCACTGACTCTATTTCCACACAAGGTATCAGATAAAAGGAAAATATCTGCATTCTGAAACTCAAGGAGATGAAACATAAATAATCTCGTTTGCTTGATTTATCTCAGAGCTTTTTGGTTCCATCCAGTACTTCTGAGGAAGGTGATCTGAAATTGAAGGGAAAATGAGAATGTTGTCAAAGCTGGAAGACTACAAGGTGATGCTTTCCAAGATCCTCTCATCCAACTTTGGAACTCTGTCATTTGTTTCTCTTGGAAACGCAGCTCTTGGTAGGGGTGGAAAGATTCATTCCTCCTATGTATCACATACATACCCTTTGATATTGGCTACATTTTTATGGTGCATTCTAAGTGGTGAGGGCTCTGTTACTGCTTTCTACAGTGTATGAATATAAATCCCTGTTCCCTGTTCCTGATAATGTTTATTCTGACTTGTCCTACTCTTGACAATTAAACTTCCAATAGAAAGCATGCATCTTTTGTATGTCTAAAATTTTGCATGGAACGGTCGCAATAAGTAATTATTGGATGTATCCAATGGAATACCATTGAACAGAGCATACTGCCTGAAAATGAGTCTTCTCCTCCTTCTATATAACATAACATTGACAGTTTGAAGACAAGAATTAAATCCCCTATATCTGCTGGAAAAATAATGGTATTTTCATCTGTAAAATGGTGTTTATCTCTCACCATGATTCCTGAAAATTTCTTTTGCAGATATATCAATTTTAATGACTATTCAACATTTTCCTTCAAATACAACCCACACTGGACTGCTTTCATGAATAGCACACAAGTTGATTAATTTTCCTTGTATTCATATATAGATTCTTCAAGAATAAAATTTAATTTTCTGTGAGAACAAATCTATCACTTTAGTTCAGGTTGAATCATAATTGTTATCACTTAATTTAACATTTCTGGAGATGAATAAAATTGTATTAACAATCCCAGGAATATTTTTCATCTGAGAAAAAATTTGAGTTTCTGGAATTGTAATAGAAGTAAAGTTTGAAGACTTTGTGTATACAGCAGAATAGTAAGTTTTCCATTACTCACTCAGGACATGCTCTACAAAATGTCATTTCCTCAGAACCTGTCTACCAGCTGGGTGCATTGGAAAGTAAACAGGAAGTCTTTGGAAATTTTGAAAGAAATACAATTGCCCTTCCTCCTGAAGGACACTCAAGTGTAAGTAAGTCTGGCATCCAGCATGGTGTCTATATGATATGGTGTGACATGGATGAGGTGCATTGGCCCTTAACAGGCCTTTCTCCTCTTTCTGGTTTGTGATCCTATGTTGGAGAGGATGGTGAACTAGCAGCTGCATATGTAATCAATACTTATGGGAAGAGCTTCTCACTACCTGAAATGCAGAAAATGTTGTATTTGCTGATCTGACACTTTAGTGGAGACTTCTTGATATACAACGTTCCTGATGAGAGCAGAAATATCACATTTCTTGGCTGGACACTTTTCTAGTGGCTTTGTTTTTTTTCAGTTTTTTTTTCTACTTGAAAGACATACCTCTAGTTTTTTCAAAGATATTGAGAGTATATGCATACTAAATTTATTCACAAATATTTTAGAGATTGTTTTGGAAAGAGATTTCTGCTTAAGGAAAAGGAGTAATGCAAGTAAATTATTAGGTATAGGAACTGATTGCAAATGCATGGATCTTCCTGCATAAGATTCTGGGAAATGACACATGACCTTGTTGGAAGTGAGAACACAATGATGCTGTGTACTTTGGGTGAATGTATACAACTAGTGCACATTTAGCAATGGCAAAGTATGATTCACAATATATTGTTTATAGTCAACCCTAAAGAAAGTGCTTATCAAAGACTTTTGGAAAACGTTCTGGTTTATGTAATAAAATGTTTTGTTGAGAATTCAAACTCAAAGAATATGGAGTAAGGTGGGTGATTTACTTGCCCTGGAGATATATCAAAAAATGACAAACTGAGAGTTTCAATCCTCAGATTATGGCATAATTCAAACCAAGAAATTTGCAGCACTACATCAATCAAATCTCTTTTCTATGTAAATTACATTTCTGACATGGGTATGATTAAAACACAGTGTGATCCTTGGGTGAATATATTGCAATATAAATGAATTCACAACTCTGCAAAACATATACAGTGAATTAAATAAATGACACATCTTTTTTTTCCCTAACTGGACATTATCTCAGAGCAATCTCTCCTCTCAAAATATCAGTCTAATTTCCCAGTGGATCTGAAGAAGAAAGCATTAGTGGTATTCTACCTCACAAAGAACACAGAGCGCCTACAAAACCAGTGATATTATTAACTAACACCGTGCATTAATGGGTTAAAAAGACACAGTTGGCAATGGGACAATGACCCAAATTGCTTATCAAGATCTGTAAATGAGGTCTATGATTGTAGGAATTGCTAAGGAAAAGTTACTGAAAATGTCCCTGCCTATGCAAATAATTCTTAAAGAGCGAATTTGTATCTCTGAAAGAAATCCAATGATAGTAAAACCATCAATGATTGAAGAATCAGGGGCTGTAATATCTCTTGTATCCCCACCTAACTTTTATGGAACTCTACAGGAGAAAATCACAGATGGAGATGGATGTGGCTTATTGAAACTTCCTCACGTTGTGACTCAAGTCCAGGAAGTGCCCTATTTCAAGAGCTGATTAACACAACCCTGGCCACAAGTACAGAGCATTTGAAATGACAAATGGCTTATATCAAAAGCATATAACAAAACAGTGGTTTATTTCTGCTTTTACAAAGACAATACATCTTCAACCCTCCAGTAATTACAACAATTTTATATGTACCTAATGACCCGTATTAAACATTTAGCATTGAATATTCAGGCAGAAGAGTCCGGCTCAATACTGAATCCTGGAACTACAATCGTAGATGTCCTGTGATTTCAAGAAAATACAGAATAAACAAGGTTTAATGATGGATGAAAAGTAGAGATAAAGTACTAGAATAAAGCATATTAAATTTATATACACTGATAAGAGGCAAAGAATTCTTGTACATGGAGACTCTCTCAGCAGGAAATTATTTTCAAGGCATCCTTTATGTCCTTGTTTCTAAGACTGTAAATAAAGGGGTTCAGCATGGGAGTGACCACTGTGTACATCACAGAAACTATTGTACTTGCCCTTGTGTTTTGTGTAGCTGCTGAACTAAGATACACTCCAAAAGCTGTTCCATAAAACAAGGACAACACTGAAAGATGAGACCCACATGTAGAAAATGCTTTAAACTTGCCTCCACGTGATGAAATTCTCAAAATAGAGCATGCAATATTAGAGTAAGAGAAAAGGATGCCAGTCAGTGGAATACCACCTAGAATTCCAGTTGCAAAATGCATCAATAGTTCATTGAGGAAGGTGTCAGAACATGCAAGTTGGATTACTTGAGTAAATTCACAAAAAAAGTGAGGAATTTCCAACCCTGTACAAAAAGTCAATTGCAAAACCATTAGGCCATGTAAAAGAGAGTCCAGAGCACTCAACATCCATGATGTCAGCAGTAGGAGCCCACAGAGCCTGGGGTTCATAATGACCATGTAGTGCAGTGGGTGACAGATGGCCACATAACGGTCATAGGCCATCACAGTTAAGAGGAAGACATCTAATCCTCCAAAAACCATGTGAAAATACATCTGCGTGAGGCAGTTTCCATAACTTATAGTTTTGGTCTCCGTCTGGATATTCACCAGCATCTTTGGGACAGTGGTGGTGGTTAAACAGATATCTGTAAAGGACAGGTTAGCAAGGAAGAAGTACATGGGCGTGTGCAGGTGGGCATCAGAGATGGTGGCCAGGACTATGAGGAGGTTCCCAATAAGAGTGACCAGGTACATCATCAGGAATAGAGCAAATAGTAGGGGCTGCACTTCTGTGTCTTCTGAGAGTCCCAGAAGTATAAATTCTAAAACACGTGTTTTGTTCTCTGCTTCCATGTAACTCATCAAAATGCTGAAACAGAGACCAGAGCAAGGCAGGTGTAGGTACAAGTAACTCTCAGAAAATTAACATATATGCTATGGTTTGTTTTACAAATATATTGACTTAATTACCTCTTTTTAATTATATAAAGATTTTGTGCCCTTTTTCTGAAAATGTCAGGGTAAACAAATGTTCCTACTTCTCTTTGATGCCATTGCTAAGAAGCCTACCTTGTCCATAAGTTTAAACTTTTTCCCAAGGCAGTATGTTCCACCTTAAATGCTCTTAGATTTTTATCATTCAAAAATCATTTGACCAGCTATTTTGCACTATGTGATGAAATATTTGGGTCATGGGTATTGGTGACGGTAGTACAATATTTTTATTGTCATCAATATTGCTAAATTGCAAGATGAAAATGGTTAGAATGAGAAGATCGAGTTTATATAGATTATTACAATAAAATTTAAAATAAATAGTATTTTCCTATCTGTGTAGATTGAAAGATCAATACTGTTAATATGCCATTTCATCTAAGCCTGATCTATGCTTTCAACTCAACCTCATTCCCAAAGTCAAGAACTTAGTTTGGTGATATTCGATAAAATAATTTTAAGGTTTCTAAGGAAAGACAAAAGTCCTAGATTACCTAGAGAATACTGAAGAAGAATGAAGTTGGAGAATATGCAACTAGAATATACAATACTATCTGATTTCATATCTAACTATTAAAACACAATGATTAAACCATGTTGTATTGGTGAAACAGACACACGAATTAATCTGTGAGAACTCAATAGACATGCAAAGTAAATGTTAGCAAATTCAAAAGCAGACCCACACAAATACAGTCAGCTGGCCTTTGATAAAGGGTAAAAGCAATTTAATGGAAAAAGTAAGATGTTTCAATAAATGCTGTGGGACAATGGCATATAAATATGCAAAACAAAAAAGGAACATAGCATGCATAAAACATTGCATGCATTTCACAAAAAGTAACAAAATGAATCCTGTGCTCAAAATTAAAATGCAAAAATAATACTTCTGGAAGAAACCTTCCAAGAAAATCTTGTAGCCTGTGCTTTGGTGTTCAGTTTTTAGAAAAAGCACCCAAATCATGATCCATGACAGAGGATATTTATTAATTGGACTTCATTAAAATGTAAAACTTATGCTCTATGATAGATATTGATAAATGACTTGCGTCAATATATACAAAGAACTGTTAACAACCATCAAAAGAAAAATACTCGGAGTGAAGAAAACTGGGCAGACATTTTGAACAGAAACTGAAATGAAGAAGACATGCAGGTGGCAAATAAGCATGAGAAAATAGGCTCAACATCATTTGTCATTAGGGAATTGCAAAATTAAACTGCAGTGACATATCGTCACACACCTCTTAGAATACCTGAGGACCTAAACACTGACAATACAGCAGGCTATTCATAATGGGGAGCAGGACTGACTCTCATTTACTGCTAGTGAGAACTCAAAATGGTGCAGCCAGAAAGCAGTTTGGCAGTATTTAGCAAAACTAAACATAGTCTCACCATTCAGTCCAGAAATTTTGCCCTTAAGTATGCAGCTGATTTGATAACTTAAATCCATACAAAAACCTATGCATGAATGTTTTATAGCAGCTTTATGTATAATCTCTGAAATCTGAAAATAACCAAGATGTCCTTTAAGGTCATGTATAAACACACTGAACTATATCTATACAATGGAATATTATTCAGTTATAAAAATCATTGTTCCCTCTAGTTACAAAAGTCAAGCATGCAACTAGCATGATAATTGATCATTGAAACAAAGCAGTCTAAACATCCTGCATAAGTATAATTTCAATTACATGACTTTCTGGATTAGTTCAAATAATAGAGACAATAGAATGATTACTATTTCAAGGGGTTGAGGAGAGGGAAGAAAGGTTGAATAGGTGAATCAGAGAGCATATTTTAGAGCAGTGAATCTATTCTTTATAATCCTATAATTATAGACACCTGATTTTATGTATTCATTAAACCGACCTTTACAAAACAAAGGTTAACCCTAAGTATATGCAAATAGAAGATTAATTGTCAGGATAATAGGAATGCCAAATGTGATAAAACAATCTAATTGTGTTACAATCATATGAAGCATGCCTGCTGAGGGGATGATGCGAGAAGATGCTGAAATGGTAATACTGGATATGAATGGATTCTGGAAAATAAAGGGGACTGAAACTGCATAAGTACTAGATTTTACTGGATAAAGCTTATCTCACCAGAGTGTAGGCTGACAATCTTATCACATCTGCACATGTATACTGGAATCAAGCCATTAAGTAGAGGATGTCAGATGAGGAGAGTACGTTTCCCACTGTAGAGAGGGTGGTTAACCATAAGGGCAGGACAGTAAATATTCTACCTGGCAATGGTTTAGAGTGAGACACATCAGCATGAGTAGGTTAATATAGATAGAAGGTTACATGAGACATATCTACAGGTCTGTGTATATGCAGAACTTGGCAAATATTTTCTTACTCTGTCTTTGGAGAGTGCATAGATGTCCTAGTAACATGGAGCACACATAGTACCCGGACCTTTATTTTAGAACCATTATTCAATAAAAGTTTCCTTGGAGAAATGGCTGACCCTAGACCTGAATAGAAATATACAGGAAGATCCTGGAGCATCTTGTACCACCAGAGATTAAGTAGGTACTGAAATGAAGCATTCAATGATTGGGATAAATCCTAGAGACACGGAACCCTTTTGAAAGGTATACTATCACCCAAGGTGAAATAAACTTCAAAACAAAATAAGTAAAGTAGTGTTGTATCACAACCCAAAATATAAAATAAAGGTCATGAGACTATAATGATTTAAATAAAATATGTAATATATGAGTAAGAAGACAAAATCCCCCATGCAGATTATGCAAAGCTGTATGTAGATAATGCTGTCTCCAGAACGTGAGCTGATTTCCACTCCTAAAGTCCGTCTTCAAGTACTAACCCCCTTCCAAAGGTGATTTATGGAAAAGCAGGATAATGAGGAACTTTAAAGTGGGGAAACCTGGCAAGCACTGTTAATGAACGTCAACATCAACAGTGAAAAGCAACATTGATGGGATATGCCCTGGATACACAATGTAACAAAAATAGAATTTTATCTCTGGCCCTTCCTCCATAATCCATAATCTCATTCTAATCATGAGGAGAACAGCAAACAAGTTCCAACTGAGGGACATTAAAAAAAATTCCTTGCGGCACCCCTGAAAAATATCCAGGTCTTCAAAAACAAAGAGAGTCTGTGAAACTGTCATTTATAACACATAGATGTAATGTAGTATTGTGGAAGAAAGATGGTCAGAATAAGCAAAAATGGATGTGACTTTCTGGAAACTATCTCTACTCCCCATACAATTTTCAATAAGCCTCACACTACTTTTTAAAATTATTCATTTATTTTTACATGGGCAAGCACAGGGAAGCATTCTGCCACTGAGCTACAATTGCACTGTCCCCACACTATTTTTAAAAATCAGATTAATGAATAAATAAATTTCTTAGTGAAATGCAAACTCTAGGAATAAACACTGAGCTTAATTCCACATGTGAGCATATGTCTTGGAAAAGAATAGGACTCTGCTATAAGTCTCAATTCATCTCCCATTAGGTCAGAACAGAGATATCAATTACATTTAAGAATTCACAGATTAAGAAAAAATAATGACTATAACATGTCTGACATTGTGCTTAGCATTCATAAAGAATATTTGTATATGCTGTGATTCAACCCCACCCATACTTATTCCCCAAACCTCCAAGCCCACTGCCACTGTGCAATTTCTAGCCCTCATCAATTCCCCAGGTGTTTAACAACAGAAACTGATCAAGAACTTTCCACGGGGCAAGAATTTTCTCCAACATCACCTTTGATAAACCCTGCACTGACTCTCCAATATCTTCAAACATAAATATCAATCACGTGGACAAAACTCGAAGCTCTCTGTTATCTGGCTGCTGACAACCTTCCCAAGTTCATATTGCTTTTCTCACACCCTTCCTACCATTGTTCATCAGATAGTAAGATCTACTTTAAAACTTGACCACCCCTACAAATATATCAATTGAACAACGGGTTCCCTGCCTTTTTTTCTTGCTGGGTTTATATCCTGTTCTCCATTTGAATTGTTAATGTTAGGAAAATATTCCTCCTGCAAGGCTCAGTAAAATTCTCAGCATCCTTGGGAAGCCTTCACGAACCTCAACAGATGTGGCCAAACTTTGGATCCAACTCACCAGGACTTCAGTTTCCACCTCAAGATATTGCCTGTGCTCATATCTATGTTTGTTGCTGTATTTAGATGTAATCTCTTTGAAGTAAAGAAGATGTCTTACTCTTCATTTATTCTGACAGTAACATTTAGTGCCTGTGATGAAGGAATTAATGAAAGTGTTTGTGTTGAATGATTTTAGGAAGAAATTGATGAATGTGGTCAACAAGATACTTCGTGAAGGAAGCCCATGAGTGTGAGCTAACATTAGATGAGACAGATATGGGAAAGAAGATGTTTTGTATTCATCATCTCCCTCAACCACAAGATTTTTCCCTGGGTATGACACTGGACGATTATCTCTCTTTGTTATCCTTGTTGGTACTCCTAAAGTTACTCTAATAAATGGGGTCCTAGACTCACAATGCATTGCCCACACTCACGTCCAGACTCTGTGACTCACCCAGAAATTAACAAAGACGATTTTAAGTTCACCAATGCTGAGCCTTCCGTGAATAATGGTTGAAGTTGGAACCTCTGCTCCCAGGAAGGGCAGGATGATGTAAATAATCATGAGGTCTCCAGAAGGTAAAATTACGTTTCCACCTCAGCAGAGATTGGTAGCTTGAGACAGTGTAGGCAAAGCACTTATGTTTCCATGCTTTTATGAATTTAATTCCCATGAGCCTCATTATTGAAGTATTCATTTGTCTCTCTACTCCCTAAGATATTTAGCTCTCTTTAGGGAAATAAAGGTAATGCAATGTAAACTTGGGGCGATTTTGACCCTTGGGAGAAAGCTTTGGAGCTTCTTGCTCATCTCTTATCCGATTAGACTCTCACCTCTCTTAAGGTGTGGGCTCTAGTAGTGTAACTTTTCCCATAATGATTTCCTTATCACTGATTCAGGATAAAGATTCCTGAAGCATTAAAATATCTATTGTCTCTGATTTCTGTCTTCTGATATTTGATCTGATTTATGGGGCTGCCCTCTCTCAACAGTATCTGCTTCTTTTACTGCTTTTCCTTTCTCCCCAATAGTTAGCAATATTTGTTCTACTGACTCAACTATTTATTTTCAGTCATTCAAAAAGTATGTATACAGCAATACTATATGGTAATCATTAAACTACAGTCTGAAAATGAAAAAAAGAGTAATACAATGTGTCTGCTGTTAAACAGCAAGGAGTCATGGGAAAAATAAATATGGTCCCCGAGGGTGGTTTTGAACTCCTGCTGTAGTGCTCTGTGAATGAGGATCAGCTTTCACATTTCTGCTAAAATGGATCCTGGGACTCTGATAGGGTTGAATACAAAGATTTGAAAGAATTAAATTAAAGATAACAGAACTGTGGGGGAGAAAAGGACAATAGAAGAGATTAAAAAAATCCTACAGGAACATGGCAACATATTTTGAACTTGAGATAGAAGGGATTGGCAAACTAGAAGATCCGATCTGGAAATTTACAGACTGGAGACATAGAAAAAAGATGGAAAAATGGGAGTTGGGTGTCAGGGAAATGAATAACATCATGAAGTGCATAAACATTTGCTCATGGCTGTTCCAGATGATAAGAAAAGTGGAAAAAAGCAGAAAGAACATTTGAGGAAATTTTGGAAGAATTTTCCCTAGTCTTAGGAAAAACATACATGCAAATACAAGGAAGCAAAACATATTAAAAACTGAATGAATTGTATTAGGTTTAAACCTGTACAAATGCTAACAAGAATTACAAATGTCAAAGATAAAGAGTGAACCCTGAAAGCAGCTGGAGAAAAGCAATTCCTCACATACAAAGAGACTGTTGTAAAATTAAGGACCAATTTCTCATCAGATTCCATTGAGGTGAGAAGGCTATAGTATGATATATTTCTCTCTGAGGGAGGAAAACTGTCAGCCAAGAATTCTTTAACTGGAAACACTATCCTTCACACATATGTACAGTTTAAAATATTCACAGGTAAACATGAAATACTTCCCCCTGAAGAAATATTAAAGGGAGTTCTGCAGTATGAAGGGAAAAAAGAGGAGAGAGAAGCTTGGAGGAGAGCATAGGAAGTAAGTGTGTCTAAGAGAATAAAAGAAAGGCAAATAGAAGGATGACATGCAAAATTAAAGGGAAAATATTCGATGTAATTATTGCCTCTAGGGTAATATCACAGTGTGAATGGATTAATACACTCATCAAAAGATGAAGATTGTCAGAATGCATGAAATGTATGATCTATCTAAAGGCTTTCCTTGGTCCAAAGGCAACAAGAGATTGACAGTGAAGGCTTGGAAAACATCTTCCACACAAACTGTAACCAAAAAGAACTGTGGTAGCTATCCTAATATTGGACAAAATAGACTTTAAACATGAAACTCTTATAAGTGACAAATTGGACAGATTATATTAGTGCAAGGGAAAATTCCCCACGATGAAACTGCAATCATAAATGTTTATGATCATAACTGGAGAATAATAAATACATAAGGTTAGTAACTAGGAAACTGCAGTGAGAAATAGACCAGTTAAATAATACTTGGATACTTCAATACACCACTCTCATCAATTCACAGAATATCTAATCAGCATATAAATAAGGAAACCAAAATCCTGAATACTGTGATAAGCCAATTAGATCTAACAGATATCTAGAGAACAATGGACACCCAATAGAAGGATATATATTCTTCTCAAGGTCCCTTGATCATTCTCCAAGATGGACTCCATGTTGCGTTACAAAACAGGTTTCAATATGTTTTAAATAATTGAAATCATCTAAAGCACTTTCTCTGAACACAATATATTTAACATGGAAACCAATAAAAAGCAGAAGAACTGGAAAATTCACAAACATGTAGAGGTTAAATAAGATGAACAAACATTCTGTGGGTGAAAGAAGAAATCGCAAGAGAAATCAGTAAATCCTTGAGAAAACTGCATCCAAAAACATGCATCAAAACAGATGTGATTCAGTGAAGGTGCTGGTGAGAGGGATATTTATGGCCCTAAATTCCTGTATTATCAAAGAAGAAAGAGCTAAAACCAGTAACCTAATTTTACACCTGTGAGAATTAGAAAAAGAATGGTAAATGAATCGAAAGCATGTAGAGGCTCACAGTTCACCATGGGCTGTTATGAATTATCTGCATAAACTCGGCTGTAAACTTAGACAATCATTATAGTACTACTTTGATAATTTTTTATCAAGTGTTCAAACTGTTGCCTACTATTAACACAGAAGTAGAGTTACAAAAAAAGCGTTATCATCCATGGTAACAAACTCTCCACAACCATGCAAGTGCTGATGGTGGGGTGGTGTATGAGAATCTATATTTAATGCATGATTTTGCCTTAAACCGCAACTTCTTTTTTATATTGATTTTTTATAATCATTCTGTTCTACATATGTGATCAGTAATATATAATGTCATTTAGTTGCATATTCATTATCAGGGTCATTTCTCAAAACATTTACATCAACTCAGAAAAAGAATTAAAAAGAGAACAGAAAAAATCGTACATACAATACCCCTTAACCCACCATTTCCTTGATTGCTAGCATTTTAATCTAAATTTATTTTATCATTTGTTCTCCCAATTATTTATTTTTATTCCCTTTGTTTTAGTCATCTGTTGATAAGTTACATAAAAGGAGAATCAGACATAAAGTTTTCACAATCACACAGTCAAATTGTGATATCTATGTCATTTTTAAACAATCATTTTCAAGAAACATGGCTACTAGAACACAGCTTTACATTTTCAGGCAGTTCCCTCCAGCCTCTCCATTTCATCTTGGCTAACAAGGTGATACCTATTTAATGCATAAGAATTGCCTAGAGGATACCCTCTGGACTCTGCTTCGAATCTCTCAGCCATTGACACTTTATCTTGTCTCAGTTTCACCCTCTCCCCTTTTGGTCAAGAAGGTTTACTCATTCCTTGATTCTGAGTCTCAGCTCATTCCAGGGTTTCTGTCCCACGTTGCCAGGAAGGTCCACACACCTGGGAGTCATGTCCCATATAGAGAGGTGGAGGGCAGTGAATTTGCTTGTTATCTTGGCTGTAGAGAGAGGCCACATCTGAGCAACAAAAGATGTTCTCTTGGGGTGACTCTTAGGTCTAAGTTTAAGTAGACTTGACCTATTCTTTGTGGGGTTAAGTTTCATATGAACAACCCCCAAGATTGGGGGCTCAGCCTATTGCTTTTTTTGTCCCCACTGCTTGTGAGGATATCAAGAATTCAACTGGGGAATTTGAATTTTCCCCCTTTCTCACCATTCCCCCAAGGGGACTTTTCAAATACATTTTTATTCACTGTTCAAGTCATTCTGTGATTTATTGGGGCATCACTCTGGACAAACCAACAAAATCTCATGCCCTACTAAAGGTTCCATGTGCTTATGGTGTTCAATTAAGCTGTCTACATAAGTTATATTAGGAAATGCACTAGTCAAAATATATTTTTTAACCAAATATTTTTTTGCTTTAGTCTAACACATAAGTTACAAATTTAAAATATTAATTACTATCTATTTACAACACCCTGCAATAATGACATTCCTATGTTCTTCTTCATACAAAATCATTTTTTAAATTTCTAGATTTAGGCACTATCATTATGCTCTCTAGGCATCCCTAGATTATACCATCTCAGTCTTTATCATCTATCTTTCT
>PVIY010029572.1:0-31885 GCA_004026745.1 Myrmecophaga tridactyla
TCACAAAGGGCCCCATGCCCTAGACCAGTGCACACAAGGGCCCTGTACCCCAGACCTGGCCACCCATATAGATACATCCTCCCCGCTACTGGCCGCCATGCTCACAGTCACCAGCATATCATCCCCAGCCTGCACCTATACCTGCAATGCAACAGATCACCTCACATTTGTTCCCCACCTCCTCACTGCATCCTCCTCCGCATCCATCCCACAAACACAAAGCTTAAGATTACTGAAGGCAATCAGTTTCCAGAGTTAAACAATCAAGATATTTACATGCCACCAAGAGAGAAAATCACTAAGTGTATTATGATGCAGACAGATATAGCCCAACCTAACAACTAAATTAAAACACCAGAGGAGACACAGATATTGGAGCAACCAATCAAAGATGTTCTTATAACTCTACTAAATACAATAAATGGATGGCTAATAACATATATGTAACCAAGAAGAGCATAAAGAGAAATCTGAAAGAATATATAGGAAAAAAAAAGATGCTGTACACCAAACAAAAACATACTAGACACACACAACTGCAGATTTGAAGAGGCAGAAGAAAGAATAAGCAAACCAGAGGGCAAGGCAAATGATTTTAAACACTCAAAGCAGCAAATGGCAAAAAACATGGAAAAATTTGAAGTGATTATCAGGGAAAGGATGAACAAAAAAAATGACACAAATGTAAGAATCATTGGTGTTCTAGAAGCAGAAGAGTAAAAGGTTAAAAAATTAGTTGAAGATGTAATGGGGAAAACTTCTCAACACTTATGAAGGACATAAATATACAAGTCAAAGAAGCTCAAACAACTTCACACAGAATAAATCTAAATAGGCATTCCCCAAGAGAAACATTAATCAGTCTGTCAAATGGTGAAAAGAAGCAGAAAATCCTGAAAGTGGCAAGAGAAAAACAGTCTACTACATACGAGGGTATACCACAGAAGACTCAGTTCAGACTACTCAACTGGCACTATGGAGGTAGGAAGGCAGTTTTATAATATATTTGAGACTGTGAAAGAGAAAAACTTCCAGTCAAGATTCTGTACCCAGACAAACTGTCCTTCAACACTGAAGGGGAAATTAAAGTTTTCACAGAAAAACAAATTCTGAAAAAAATTGTCACCAAGGGACCAGCACTACAAAAAATATTAAAGGAGTTCTGCCAGTTGAAAAAAAGACAGGAAAGGGAGGTATGGAGTAGGATACAGATTTGAAGAGTACTATTAAGGGTAACATTAAGAATACAAAGAGGTAAAGAATATGTGGATGTGACAAATAAAATCCAAATGATGAGATGGTGGACTCAAGAAACAACTTTTCAGTAATAACTTTGAATGTTAATTGACTAAACTTACTAATTAAAAATACAGATTGGCAGAAAAGACTAAGAAATATAATCCAGCTATATGCTGCTTACAAGAGACTCATCTTAGATGCAAGTAAACAAATAGATTGAAAGTGAAAGGATGGAAAAAGGTGTTCTATGTGAGTTGTAAAAAAAGAAAGCAGGAGCAGCTATACTAATAGCAGATCAAATAAACTTTAAATGTAAAGAAATCATAAGAGACAAAGAAGGACATTATATACTAATAAATAAGACAATTCACCAAGAAGAAATAGCAATCATAAATGTTTATGCTCCCAATCAAGTAACTCCAAAGTACACAAGACAGACATTGGCAAAACTGAAGAGAGTGATAGATGTTTCAACAATAATAGTAGGAGACTTCAATACACCACTCACCTCTTTAGATAGAACAACCAGACAGAAGATCAACAAGGAAATAGACAAGGTAACTTGATAAATGAATTAGACCTAACAGGAATATATAGGTCATCATACCCCAAGTCACCAGTATGTACATTTTTCTCTAGTGGTCATGGAATGTTCTCCAGGATAGATTATATGCTGGGGCACAAAACAGGTCTATATACATTAAAAACATTGAAACTATTCAAAGCATTTTCACTGATCTTAATGGAATGAAGGTGGATATCAATAACCACCAAAGAATGGGAACTTTCACAAATATATGTAGATTAAATAGCACATTCTTAAACAAGCAGTGGGTCAAAGAAGAAATTGCTAGAGAAATTGGTAGTTTTTATCAGAACTTCAAAGAAGAAATTGCTAGAGTAATTGGTAGCTGTTATCAGAACTTATGGGATGTGGCAAAGGCTGTGCTGAGAGGGAAATTTACTGTCCTAAATGTCTATATTAAAAAACTCAAAAGAGCAAAAATCAAGGACTTCACTGCTCACCTAGAGGAACTTGAGAAAGAACAACAAACTAATCCCATGTCAAATAGAAGAAGAGAAATAACAACAATGAAAGCAGAGATACATGAATGGGAGAACAAAAGAACAATAGAAAGAATCAATAAAACCAAAAATTGTTTTATGAGGAAATCAATAAAATTCATGGCCACTAGCAAGACTGACAAAGTAAAAAAGTGAGAGGATGCAAATAAACAAAATCAGAAATGAGAAGGGATGTGTTCCTACAAACGTTGAAGAAATAAAAGAAATCATAAGAGCATACTATGAACTACTATATACCAACAAACTAGACAACTTAGATGAAATGGACAAATTCTTGGAAACACACAAACAAGCTATACTGATTGAGGGAGAACTAGAAGACCTCAACAAACTAATCACTAGTAAAGAGATTTAATCAGTCATCAAAAATCTTCTTACAAGAAAAGCCTAGGGACAGATGGTGTCCCAGGGGAATTTTATCAACCATTCCAAAAAGAACTAATACCAATCCTGCTCAAACTTTTCCAAAAAATTGATGAAAAATGAACACTACCTAATGAATTTTATGAAGCTAATAGCATTCTAATACCACAACTGAGTAAAGATAATATAAGAAAGGAAAACTACAGGCCAATCTCCTTAATGAACATAGATGCAAAAATTGTCAACAAAATATCAAATCCAACAACACCATATAAGAATTATACACTATGACCAAGTGGATTTTATACCAGGAATACACGATGGAGCAACACAAGAAAATCAATTAATGTAATACAGCGCATGAAGAAATCAAAAGGGAAAACCAAATGATTATCTTGATTGATGCTGGAAAAGCATTTAACAAAATTCAGCATCCTTTTTTGATAAAAAAAAAACACTTCAAAGGAAAGGAATCAAAGGTAACTTCCTCAATATGATAAAGGGCATATATGAAAACCCAATAGCCTGCATCATACTCAATGGAGAGAAACAGAAAGCTTTCCTCTTAAGAGTGGAAATGAAACAAGGATGTGCTCTGTCACCACTATTATCCATCATTATATTAGAAGTTCTAGCTAGAGCAATCAGGAAGGAAAAAGAAATGAAAGGCATAGAACTTGGAAAGGAAGAAGTAAAACTTTCATTATTTGCAGATGATGTGACACTATATTTGGAAATTCCAGAGAAATCTGCATGTTAGTTAAGCTAATAAACAAATTCAGCAAGGTGGTGAGATACAAAATTAATGGGCAACAATCAGTAGCATTTCTATATACAAACAGTGAACTAACTGAGGAGTCAGTTAAGAAAAATTCCATTCAGAGTAGCAAGTAAAAGAATGAAGTACCTAGGAATGAACTTAACTAGGGATGTAAATCACTTGTACACAGAAAACTACATAACACTGCTAAAAGAAATCAAAGATCTAAATAGGTGGGAAAATATTCCCTGCTCATGAATGGGAAGGTTAAATACAATTAAGATGTCAAATCTACCCCCAATTGATCTACAGATTCAATGCAGTAGCAATCAAAATTTCAAAAACTTACTTTGAAGACTTGGAATAGCTAGTGAGCAAATTCATCTGGAAGGGAAAGAGACCCTGAATAGCTAAGAGCATCCTAAAAAAGAAGAACAAAGTGGGATAATTAACACTTCCTGATTTTAAAACTTATTATAAAGCCACAGGGGTGAAAACAGCATGGTACTGGCACAAAAATAGAAGTATTGACCAATGGAATTGAAGTGAGAGTGCAGAAATAGGCCAAATCTATTGTCAGCTGATTTTTGACAAGACTCTCAAATCCACTGAATTTGGGTACAATAGTCTTTTCAATAACTGGGCTTGAGAGAACGGGATATCAATTGCCAAAAAAATGAAAGAGACCTCTTACCTTATACTTTATACAAAAAGTATCTCAAAGTGGATGAAACACCTAAATATAAGAACTAGCACCATAAAGCTTCTAGAAGAAAATGTAGGGTAACATCCTCAAGATCTATTAATAGGAAACAGCTTCTTAACTTTACACCCAAAGCACAAGCAGCAAAAGACAAAATAGATAAATGAGAATGCCTCAAAATCCAATGCTTTTGCACCTCAAAAGACTTTGTCAGAAAGATAAAGAGGTTAGACAACTCAATGGGAGAAAATATTTGGAAATCACAGCAGACAAAGTTTTGATATCCTGTAGACATAAAGAAATCATACAACTCAACAACAAAAGAACAAACAACCCAATTATAAAATGGGCCAAAGATATGAATAGGCCTTATTTTCTGAAGAGCAAATACAGATGGCTCAAAAGCACTTAAAGAGGACATTGTAGTGGTGGTTCAGTGGCAGAATTCTTGCCTGCCATGCTGGAGACCCAGCTTCGATTCCTGGTGGATGCCTGCCCAAAACAAAAAAAAAGAAAAAAAAAGCACATGATGAGATTCTCATTTTCATTAGCTATAGAGGAAATGCTGTAATGAGATACTACCTCAAACCTATAGGAATGTCTGCCATTAAACCAACAGGAAACTGTAAATTGAGAGGATCTAGAGAAATTGGGACACTTAGGCATTGCTGGTGGGAATTTATAATGGTACATCTGCTATGGAAGACAGTTTGGTGGTTCCTTAAGTTTCCCTGTGACACAGCAATAGCACTACTCGGTATGGACTCAGAAGAGCTGAAAGCAGTGACAAAAACAGATATTTGCACAGTTATGTTCAAAGCAGCATTATTCATGATCATCAAAAGGTGGAAACAATCCAAATTCCCATTTAACAGATGAGTGAGTTAACACAATGTGATATATACATATGATAGAATATCATGCAGCACTATGATGAAATGACATCCTGTAGCACATGACAAGATGGATGAACCTTGATAACATAATACTGAGTGAATTAAGCAAGACACAGAAGGATAGATACTGTATGACTCCACTTTCATGACCATGGTAAAGGTAAAATTGGAGGCATATAGTTTAGAATACAGTGGTCTTCGAGATATAGAGAAGCTAGTGGTGGATGAATGGTTAGCCAATGACATTGAACTCAAATGTAGGGGAATAGATAGAAGTGAACATGGTTCTCTAGTGGGTTTATGAGTAATATTACCATATTGAATGTAAACGTGATTTAAAGGGGTTGTATAGACGTGTGTGTCCCATTGATTAGCACTAGAAGTATAAATTAGTTCTTGCAAGAACTACTCAAAGATATGATTCACGTATAAAGAGTGTTTAAGTCTAGGGTATGGGGGAAAACTGCTCTTACATGCTATGGGTTATGTTTAATAGGAAAACATCAG
The DNA here is from genome assembly GCA_004026745.1 of Myrmecophaga tridactyla. Classification (NCBI taxonomy): domain Eukaryota; kingdom Metazoa; phylum Chordata; class Mammalia; order Pilosa; family Myrmecophagidae; genus Myrmecophaga; species Myrmecophaga tridactyla. Next base: position 5,555 of record PVIY010029572.1, read on the forward strand.
CAATACCACAGCAACAATAGGGGTAAATAATGTGGGGAAGGACAAGAGTTAAGGGGTGAAGCTTAGATCTCCTATTTGGTGAGGGTGTGTTTATTGGTTATCTTTCTCATGGGAAAAATGAAATTGTTTAAAATTGATAGTGTTGGACTGTGGATTCTGGGCATTATAAATGATGCCTAATGAATGCAGGTGACTGAAGAAGTAGATTGGTGAATGATGGTGTATACTTATAATCGAATATTGTGCTACTACAAAAAGGAATGAAGTCGTGAGGCATGCAATGATGTAAAATAACCTGTGGGACATTTGTGATGCAAAATAAACCAGAAATGAAAGAACAATTATCATATGGTCTTCTTTAGGAAATGCTTAGAAGAAAAAAGAGGCCTAGAATGCAAGCTCTTATAGCAGACATATTTAGTCTGGAGGGGTAATTATTATTTCTGGACTTTGAGGGGCTGTTTTATATATGTATAATCGGATATTTAGAGATAAGAATGAACCCAATCAGATTGGGATTCAGGCAATACAGAACACAGAGATAAGAAAGACATTGTCTGTATTTCAGAACTGCACCTACTCTTTGAGGCCAAAGGAAGAAAGGATTATTTTGCCTGGAACTTAAATTTTCTGTAGGACATTCTCTAACTCAACTTGTCTGGATAGCTCAATTGAACTGTTGAAACACATGGATCCCTGAATAAGAATGAGTGCCTTTAATCCTGTATAGCTTAATGTAAAGCCTGGATACATCATAGAATATTTTAAGCAGATAATGTAAAAGTATTGGCAAAGCCCCTTTAGGACTGCTAGAAAAAATATGGAATTATTAAACTTAACTATCGGGGAAACCCCTGATACTGTGTCAAACATTAGGGACACCCAAATCAATAGGCCAAGCTCTGTATTTTGAGGCTTACTCTTGTGAAGCTTATGCATGTAGTGGAGAAGCTTAGACTACTTATAGGTATGCCTGAGCTGCTTCTGGAGGACTTCTTCTGTTGCTCAGGTGTGGACTCTGTCTAAGCCCAACTCTGCAAGTGAAATCATTGCCCTCCTCCCTACATGGGGCATGACATCCAGGGGTGAAATTCTCTCTGGCAGCATGGGAGATGATGCACTGTGATGAGTCCAGCCATGGCACCATGGGAAAAAAATGCCATCCTGAACAAAAGGGAGAAAAGAAGTGTAACTAATGAAGTATCAGTGGCTAAAAGAATTCAAATAGAGTCAAGAGTCTACTCTGGAGGACACTTATGCAAGCTTCAGTTAATCCTTGCTACCTATCAAAATTTGCCAAACCCCCATCAAAAACCATTCCAGCCAATCCTAAAGAACACCTAGGTAAAAATATAAGATTCTATGAAGTTTCCATGCAGTAGGGTAAGTTTCCAGAACCTACAACTTTCAGATGGATGACTGGACCAATAAGTCCTGAAACCTAGAGGGCCAAGCCTCTCAAGAGAATCACCTATTTCCATCTCCCTACTCCATACTATTGACTGGTCCTCCCAACATGAGAAAGTTAGAATGGAAAAAGCCCAAATACCCCTAAAGAGTGGGATAGAAAGATCAAAGGTGATGGTGGAGTTATACACAGAAGGTTGGGTTCAACAAATGACTATGATTGCTGAATCATTATATTGATATTTCACTTAATCTCCAGTATCGTATAGCAGCTAGGAATAAAAACTTAAAATTATGGACTACAACTGATACCAAACTCTGAAATCTGTTCTAAAACTAATAATCATGATATTCTTTGAAATTGACTACTTTTTTCCATATTTTATTATTCAGGAAACAGAAAAAATGTTAATTGTGATGATAAAAAATATTTATTTCTTCTAGCCTCCTATGTTCTTGAGCAGCTAGAAGGAAAAAACTGAGATGATGGTATGATAGACCATGACAAACTCTGGGATCTGTCCTGTAACAACTTGTTGACGAGTGCTTTGAAAGCTGTTGCATTTTTCTTTGCTTTGTATATATGTTGTATTATACAGTAAAATGTTAGAAAAAAGATGTATCTCGACATTCCTCATACAACTGGGCATGTAGAAATTTCACTGAAGTGGAAGGCCCCTGTAACTTTGTTGGATTTATCTCCTAACCCCTGACATGCAAATGCCATATTAATAAGTCCAAAATAGTTGCTACTTCTTGCTCATCAGGTCCAATCAGCATGATATCATCAATGGATATCATGTAATGGACCAGAGTGATGTCTTGTGGGAGGGAGAAAAGACGAAGTTTCCTGCAGAGAAAACTGTGACATAGGGCTGTAGAGTTGATATACCCCCGAAGAAGGGCAGGGTAGGTATACTGCTGGCTTGCCAGCAGAAAGCAAACTGTTTCTGGTGGTCCTTACTAACAGCTATTGAGGAAAGAGCATTTGCCAGATCAATAGCTGCATACCAGGTACCACGCAATGTGTTGATTCGTTCAAGCAATGATACCATTTCTGGAACAGCAGCTGCAATTGGAATCACCACCTGGTTAAGTTTACAGTAACCCACTGTCATCCTTCAAGTCCCCTCAGTTTTCTGCACAGGCCAAATAGGAGAGTTGAATGGGGATATGTTGGGAATCACCACCCCTTCATCTGTCTAGTTCTTAAGAGTGGCACTTATCTCTGCAATCCCTCCAGGAATGTGGTTGTGCTTTTAATTCACTATTTTGCTAGGTTAGGGCAGCTTTATTATCTTCCACTTTGTCATTACTACATAATAGCCCTCACTCCATCAGTCAGAGAACCAATGTGGGGATTCTTCCAGTTGCTGAGTAGGTCGATTCCAATTATACATTCTGCAACTGGGGAAATGAACATAGAATGGGCCCAGGGCCCTACTGGACCCGCTGTGATATGGACCTAAGCTGAAACTTCATCAGTCACCTGACCTCCATTAGCCCCTACTCTGACTGGTAGACCAGAGTGAAGTATTGGGTCTCCTGGAATTAGTGTCACTTCTGAGCCAGTGTCTAATAATCCCTGAAATATCTGACCACTTCCTTTCCCCCAGTGCACAGTCACCCTAGTAAAGGGCCATAGTTCTCCTTGGGGAAGGCTGGGAGGAAGGTTAACAGTGTAAATTCTGGGCAGTGTAAAATTGTCCATCCCTAAGGGTACCCTGCTCTCTCTTCATTCTTGGGGCTCTGGGTCTATAAACTGTCTCAAGTCTGGAAATTGATTAAGGGATGGTGACTCTTTGATTTTGTAAGTAAGTTAGACATCTGTTCACTTGACCTAGAATTCTTCTGCTTATACAGCTCAAACAAGAATTTAGTAGACTACCCATCTATTTCACTTCTATGTACCCCATGATCTACTAGCTGATGACACAAGTTTCTGTGAGTCAGATTATTTTGACTGCTGCTTTGAGTCTGCTTTCCATTATGGTGTCCACACCCACCTTGACTATGGTGATTAACTGTCATCACATAATTTCTGCCAACTTGGGATCTAGTCATCCACAATCTGTTTATGGATTCCAGCTCAGTGACAGTGGTTCCCACAGTCATATCTGACCTTCAGAGAACTGCAACAACAGAGCTCTTCCGAGATGATGGAGCTAATCTCATGAATTTACTTCTCAAGGTTCTGGTGAAAGATGTGTCCTCTAGAGCACCCTAGCTAACTCTAGGGGTACGTGAGCAGGTCTTCCTTGATTAATCCACTCTAACATTCTAATCTCTCTTGGCCTCTAGATTCCCTCATTTACGTTATGCCAGGGCCATTCTGGCATTTGGACCTCAGGTAACATCAGCCATGTTTGGATCCATGTTTCAGCCAACCATCCAATCGAAACTTTCAATGTCCATTCTAACCCTTCAAGCTACAATGTTGAATGCAGAATTTCTACTTAGTGGGTCTGTATTAATAAATTCAGCTTGATCCAACTTTATATTCCTTCCACCATTATCCTACACCCTTGATATCTATTCCTGCACATATTCTGCTGATTTCTGTCTACATAGATTGGAAAACTCATGTAGTTCTTTGGGAGTATAGCCACTTCCTCATGAGTCACGTATATGCCTCACCTTTTGGGGCCTATTGGGTATCTAGTCTAGTTACAAGTCTTGAAGAAAACAGGGGTGGGGGGAATGCATCATGAAAGTAATAGAAGTGTCTTTCAAGACAATTACCTCAGGGCATTCTGTTGCAGTTTCAGCTGGTGAAACAGGATTAGTCTCCTCAGACAGAGGTGTGAGGGCTATTTCCCCAGGGGAGGTAGTTACAGGGTTAGCAGGCACCGAAGGGTTAATCTCATTAGGTGGAGGCTGGATGGCAGACTCCTCTGGGGAGAAAGGAGACTGGGAATCTGTTTTCTTAAGGCAGGCTGGAGGTTGGGAAGCTCTTTCTTCAGGGCAGCCCATTGTAGGTCTATCTAGGACAGCCTCAGCCATTCCAGGGATCCTGTCTCCTCATTGCCATCCTTGTCAAGCCATGCATCACCATCCCACATTTCAGGATCCCATTCTTTTCCAATGAAAGCCCTTACTTTTATATCAGACACCCTGCAAGGTTGAGATTTTAGTTTACACTGTAAATAAGCTACTCCCACAATGAGGCTTTGGGTCTCCTCTTCAGAGCTCTCAAGTCTGTGACCACAGAAATAAGCTTTACTTTCAGGGCAGACATGGAAACTTTCACATCATTCATACAGTGCCAAAATTTCAAATTTCAAGCTTTTACTCATTCCTTTCCCTCATCACTGTATCCAGCATATCTAGTAACAACCAACCAGCAACAACCAGCCAACATCATTATACCTCTTAATTCCACAAAACTCCATAAAGGTGTCAAAAACATTGTCTCCCAGAGCCCTGCCTCAAATAAACTTACAATTAGCAGACTCTATGGTGATATTTTGAGTATCTCTTTTGCCATCTCACCATGGGCTGTCAGTGGTATCTTGATTATTGGAAAGAGAGTCATTAGTGCCTTTGAGTCTAGTCAGAGAGGAAAAGCAATTGTAAAAACCCATTTTTAAGGTTCTGTTTCTCAAGAACCACCCCACTCCTGGCAGCAAGCTATGTTAGGCAGGGTTCTAGAGAGGAACAGAACCAATAGGAGAGGTATGTAAATATGAAACTTATAAAGATGTCTCATGCAACCATGGAATGAAAAGTCCAAAATCCGTAGAGCAGGCTTTGAAGCTGTCAGCTCTGATTAAAGGTCTGGATGAAGTCTACAGGAGAGGCACATTGCATTCAGAAGCAGTGAAAGAGTCTTTCTTCTTCCTTAAAACCTTCAACTGATTGGATTAAGTGGTTGTGGGAGACACGCCTTGGTTGATCTCAGATGTAATCAACCACAGATGCAATCAAGTGACTGATGACTTGATACACCAGCTGTTATGGTCAGGTTCATGTGTCAACTTGGACAAGTGATGGTGCCAGTTTATCTGGTTGGGGAAGTGTTGGCCTGTCTGTTGCTATAAGGACATTTCATGAACTTAAATCATGATTATGTCAGCTACATCCACAGCTAATTCCATTTTTAATCAGCCAAGGGAAGAGTCTTCTGCAATGAGTGATGCTTAATCTAATCACTGGATGGCTTTTAAGGAGGATTAAGAGGAGACAGTTTCTCTCTTCCTGCTTCTGTCAGTGAGCCTCTCATGTGGAGTTCATCCAGACACTTCATCGGAGTCATCAGCTTCACAGCCTGCCCTATGAATATTGGTCTTCCATTCCTATGGTTGTCCAGCCAGCCTCTCCTGAGAGTTCATTGAGGAACTTCATTGGAGTTACTAGATTGCATCCTGCCATACAGACCATGAACTCTATGTTCCCATAGTTACGTGAGACACATTTAAATTTTATATCTATGGATATTTAATGATGACTGTTTCTCTAGAGAATCCTAACTAATAGAGCCTTCGGGCTTATCAAGCAGCCACAAAATATCCTTGCAGCAACAGTCAGGCCAGTGCTTGCCAGACCAGACAACTGGGCACATCACCTGACCAAGATGACCCAAGAACATCACCATCATACCTAACTACAGTGAACACAAGAGCATGACAGTTTCATAAAGATAGACATTTTGACAAGTGGAATTGAATTAAACGTTCCAATCTCTGGTCACTTGAATTTTTTGCATGAGATCATAATGGATTTTTACTTTCCTGTAATTTTATGACTTTAAAAAACTTTCAAGAATGGGTACTTATTACTTTAAAATCAGAAAAAAATGTTTAAATATTTTTTATTTAAAAATCATGTTCAGCATAAATACAGCAAGTTAGATGTTTTTTAAAAAATACAGTTGTCCTTAAAACACTTTTTCTTATCAAATTTTTTTCTGTTGGACAATTCCATTTCCCAGTAAATTCATTCATCACATTCCAGAAGTTGAAATGAAAATACAAATTTCTTCTCATGGGGTATGTAGTATAGTATATCAATGACCAAAATAACATTAAAAAGAGCCAAAATATTGCCTATTACCACATGCTTGGTACAATGTTAAGCACTTCAGAGGCATTATGACAGTTACTCATCAAAACCTACATGATGGATATTATTGTTGCCTTCCCCATTTTAGAGAAAAAAGAACTGAGGTTCAGGGAGGTTAATTAGGTGTTCAGGACAACATGGCACTAAGAAATGGGATTCCAAGACCTTGCCTCTCTGGTAAGACCACTTGCTTCTCATCTGCCTTGAGAGGCATGTAACTTACTTGAGCCAAAGCCTTCTCTAGTCAGTTATAAATGAAGATAAAAATACTTGGCAGCGTTGTTATGAAATCCAAATATCATATCTGAAAGGACAATGAATGGTAAAGTCTATAAATTTAAAGCATTATCACAGAAACATGCAGATAAAATACTCGGGTAAGGATTCCAACTAAAAACTATCATTTTTAGTTTCACTACTTGCTTTTTTATTTGCTTACTCTTTAAAAATTCTGTGATAATTTGTAGGAGAAATTCTTTCTCTTTACTGAGTGTAATAGATGGGATTTTATGTACCTGGTTTTGCTTGTTATGGACTCAGCTTTTTAATATGGACTAAACTTTTCATGGCCTCTTTAAAAGTAACCCCCACACAGATGTTTCTCTTCATGTACAAGCAAGTGATAAATTTTTGACAAATGATAAGATGTATCCATCTATCTATCTGGATTTATGAATTGCTCTTAATAATTATAAAATATTTCTTTTCACCTTTGTGATACTCCTTGACTTGAAGTCTGCATTGTCTGATTATAATAAAGACAATTCATTTAAAACTGTTGACCATTTTCATGTGATCAAGGCAGTCTCAACAATTTTCAAACAATCAGCATCTTCAAACCATCATCCCTAAACTCAAAGCATTAATAATGTAATAAAAGAACTAGCTACATACTGTTTTTCACACATCTCAAGTTTTGGAAATAAACAATTACTTATGACATACTATAAAAATAGTTTAAATTAAATGAGAATGTTAGTAGTCTACATTGAAATATATCAAATACAGAAAAATGACAATATATGTATAGCTTTAAACATCTACTATAAAATATGCAAAAAGAGAAAAGCAATAGGCATTGCAATAGAGATGGTAGAAAAGGATATACAGCAAAATAGCATAAGAGGAAGGAGTAAGACGTAAATTAGTATAATGTGAATTTAAGTTAAAAAATATATAGCTGAATCCCAAAGTTAAATTACTGTTTTGGTGAAATTTTTTTGGCATTAAGTGTCAAGAGGAAGTACAAGTTATGCTTATTAGGAGAAAATGTGGGCAAATATTTTTAAAAATTATTATATATATATAATAAATTCAAATGCCATGTAACCATCCTAAATGTATAATCAGTGGTTCAAAATACCATTATATAGCTGTGCATTTATCATTACAATAGAATTTTTATGAGAAAATAACATACATACAAAAAGGAATAAAAAAATTTCAAAGCACATTACAACAATCAGTTGTAGGACAGATTTCAGAGTTTGGTATAGGTTACCACTCCACAATTTTAGGTTTTTACTTCCAGTTGCTCTAAGATATTGGAAATTAAAAGAAATATCTCTATAATGATTCAGCAATCATACTCATTGTTAAACCTTACCTTCTCTGTATAATTTTATCACCTTTGATCTTTCTCCCACTTTTTAGGGGTATTTGCTCCATGCCCATTCTAACTTTTTCATGTTAAAAGGGGCTGTCAATAATATGGGATAGAGGGATGGAACTAGTTGATGTTCTGGAAAGGCTGGCCCCTTTGCATTTCAGGGCTAATCTCATCCAGGGACCCATCTGAGGTTGTAGGTTTCTGGAAGTTACCCTAGTGCTTGGAACCTTTGTAGGATCATAAGATTGGCAGGAATGGTTTTGGTTGGGATTTGGCAAGTTATGATAGTACCAATGTCTAACTGAAACTTGCATGAGAGTGACCTCCAGAGCAGCCTCTCAACTCTATTTGAACTCTCTCAGGCACTGATACATTATTTATACACTTATTTTTGTTGATCCCACAGTGCCAGGGTCAGGGTCATCCCTGGGAGTGATGCATCTTCCACACTGCCAGTGACATTTTCATCCCTAGTTGTCATGTGCCATGTAAGGGGAAAGGCAATGATTTCACTTGCAGTGTTGGGAATAGGGAGAGAAACGTACATCTGAGCAACAAAAGAGGTCCAGCAGAGGTAACTCTTAGGCATACCTATGTTAGAAAGAAAGCCATATGTGGTAGTTAGATTCAGTTGTCAACTTGGCCCAGTGAGCATACCTAGTTTTGTTGTTATGGACATGAGCCAATGGTACCTGGACCTCATTTGTTGCTGATTTACATCTGCAGTCGGCTAGGAGGCATGCCTGCTGCAATGAAGGACATTTGACTTAATTGGCTGATGCCTAAATGAGAGACTGCAACATAGTACAGCCCAAGCAGCTCAGCATTCCTCATCTCAGCACTTGCAGCTCAGCCCAGGCCTTTGGAGATGCTGAAAGGAATCACCCCGGGGAAAGTTGTTGAAACCCAGAGGCCTGGAGAGGAGGCCAGCAGAGACCATCCTGTGCCTTCCCACGTAAGAAAGAACCTCAGTGGAAAGCTAGCTGCCTTTCCTCTGAAGAACTAACAAAATAAATCCCCTTTTATTAAAAGCCAATCCATCTCTGGTGTGTTGCATTCCAGCAGCTAGCAAACTAGAACACCATACTTGAAGGAGCATACAAGCTCATCCGATGTGGAGAAGAAAATAATTTATTTATGATTTTGCAGTTGAGCATATAACTGAAATATAGTAGCTGGTGCTCTGACAAACAGAAAGTGGTTGCATTTATTTCCAAAGCTTACTATGCAGGTTCTTTCCCCATTTCTTCACTGATTGGATGTTCTAGAGGTTATCGCTTTTCCAAGCAGTGTAACTAATTCACACTTTCTGCTGGCAGGTCTCACTTTTGATTATGTTTTATATCCTAGTAACTCTGGTCATTACTTATTACTTATTACATATTACATCTAAATAAGTAATAAGGATCTGATGCCAATTCTGGGCTTATGTCATAGGCCCTTTCCTTCCCTTGTCTGCAAGACTGGCTTAGACTGGTTTTGCAGAGCTTTGTTTAGTTAGTCTCATTTGCCCCATTTCGGGTCACTTTGTGTGAAAGCTAAATTTAATTCTCTACTTTACCAATTTCCTCCTTCTTTCATTTGAACATTTTAGCTTTCATATTTTGGTTCTTTTTAAAGTTTTATGGAGCTTTTTCACATTTTTCATCATAGGGATCTTCCTTTTTAAAGGGGTTCAAACTGTTTTGCCCGTATCGAACAGGCCTTGGTTTGGTTAGCGTACTTTCAACCTCTGGAACATGGGATGATGCAACACCCACTTTCTGTGAGTGCCCTGGCTAAAAACAGACAGTGCCACTCCTGTATATTTCTGAAACTAGCCTTCTAACCATTCTGGGAGAGGATTATTGATGCCTGCATTCTCCTCTCATTCTTCAGTTAAGGCTGTTAGACCTCGTAAAGCTTTGGTGATGGTTCCATCTGGGGCTGTATAATTGGGGATAAATGTACAGCAACTACTCCCGACCATAACACAAATACCTCCTTGTTTAGCTGACATCACTTTTAGGGCCATCCTATCCTCCTGCTATTTGGCTAGTAGCATCCAATTGTTCTGCTATTCTTTTAATTGTATCTTTAGTGTAATTAATGAATCTTTCTTGATGATAAGATATGTAATTAATACAGTCCACTTTTTTATTAATCGTGACCCACCAAAATAAGAATGACTCAAATCTCACAGTTATTTGATTTTAGCCTTAAACTCATCTGGGATTCCCCATGGCACTCCTACAGTGTCTAAATAAATTTGATCATTGGAAGAATTAAGTAAGCTCTGTTTTTTTTCTTTGTCTTTGGGTTTGAATCTCTTCCTCCTTTTCAAATGCTCGCATGAATGGGGTGGCTAATTGGATGATAGCACAGGTCCCTTTCCACTTGTTAGTTAATTTTGGTCCGAGGATGTCCTTTCCACAATATCACCAAAGTTTGCTGCGGGTATGTCTAAACTGGAGACATTGCCAGTACTATCCTTAGTCACATTCCATGCTTGGGTCCACAAGGCCATGTTCCCAAGATGTTGGAGCCTCTCTCCTCATCTAGAGAGAAAGGTAGAGTGGTTTCCTGGACCGAGGTATGAAGACAATATGTTTTTGACTTTCCCACTCCTTGCTGGAGGGAAAAGAGAGGACAATGTACTATAATTTTCACTAGGAGTAGTGTTCTGAAAAAGGAGTACCATATGTTTGAAATCCATTTCATGTTTCTCCACACCTATCAGAAAGGGCATGATAAGAGTAGTGAGTTGGCCTGTTGCACAAGCATAATATTATGTTGCTTTTGTTTAGACTCTGGACTGTATATTTAATCCATTCCACCCCGGCATTTGTATCTCCTTACCCTATCTCTATTTCTATGGTTTGCTTCAAATGTTCTGCCTTGACCATTTTGATAACTTTGGGATCATTGTGAATTGAGGGACTAACTTTTAGTTGGGTTCCTTTTTGCACTACTGGCAGGCAAGCCAGAGAGGGTATTACTGGAGTCAGGGAGAAGGATTGTACTCTGAACCTTCATAGAGGCTCTTTCTTCATAACATCTGCCCCCATCCCAAATATCTTATTAACTGCTTGATATTAGTTGTTGCCCCCTGTCTCATATTTGTGTTATTATCACCAGATTACACTGAAGATTTTTGCTGTTTGGTGGGGCAGTTCCTTTGTAAAAGGGTATTTTATTCTTTAATGATTGCCTTTTCAATTCTATATCTACAATCCATCTCCCAAAACTGGGTAGTCCATCCCATTTCCCATTAAGTGTTACAAGGGAGGGATCAATTGTAACCCTCCCCTCCTGGTTCTGGGTACAGGTACTTGTTTTCCCAAATTGATTGCTGTTGACTCATTAAGTGCCCAGAGCCTATTATTCAAGAAGCATCAAACTGCACAGTTTCAGACTTCAAACTTTCAGTTGTAATCACCACTAATTTGATGGGGTTTGTTGCATCCCAAATTGGAACATCATAGCCAGTATAATTACTTTCATTTGTTATTGGGCTTCAAACTTCTTATTTGTCTTCTTTGGGTAAGATATTCTGACCAGGGCTACTCTTAACTATGTTAGATTAAAATATAGAATTCAAAACAAGAGACCTTTCCTTTTTGTCTTTCTTCCCAACTATTGTCTCTTAAAGATAATTTTAAAAGGGCCTAAAGTTGAAGATATTTCCCAGGAATCAGACTGCATTTATTGTCTGGCTCAGGTATTAGTCCTTTTACTAGGGTGTAATGAGTCCAGACTTTCTTTGCTCTCTGTACAGCCATTTCAGTTGTCAACAGAACTTGACAGGGTCCTTCCTAGGCTGGTTGGAACAAGAACTACTTATATAATTTGATGAGGACTCACCTGCTGGATTGGTGTTGATGAATAGCAAATTGAAGAGATGGAGTTTGGCCCAGCAAAGCACAGTGTTTGAGGGATGATAGAGTAGAAAACAAAGCCAGTATATAGCTTTTTTTAAAAATGTACTTTTATTGACAAAACAAAACAATACATAAGCATGAACATTCTTAACATATGAAGATTCCATTCTTGGTATACAATCAATGACTCACAATATCATCACATAGTTGTCTGTTCATAACCATGATCACTTCTTAGAAAATTTGCCAAAAGCTTACAATCTAGGCCCTTGTTTTCTTGTAAGCATTTTCTAAATGGTAAGGACCATACTATTGTTGTTGTTGTTTTTTGTTTCTGGCTTATTTTGTCTCACCAAATGTCCCATATGTTCATTCACATTGTTGCATGCTTCATGATGTTGTTCCTTTTTGTAGCAGCATAATCTTCATTGGTAAGTATGCACAATCATTCGCCATTCTACCTCTCCATCAGCGCATCCTTCAGCCAACTGCATTCGTTGGGCCCATGTAGAGGGCCCAAAGTCCACAGTCCATGAACATACTCAATTTTAGATAATTTCATTGTTCTCAAGAGACAGAAAACCAATAAGCACACCCTCACTAAACCTCCTCTTAACTCTTGTCCCTCACCCCATTATTTACTTCTGCTGTTGCTGTTATAGTGTTGATGGTTTCCTTTTGCATATAGCTCATAGCATGTGTGGTAGCTAGATTCAGTTGTCAACTTGGCCAGGTGAAGGCACCTAGTTCTGTTGCTGTGGACATGAGCCAATGGTACATGGACCTCATCTGTTGCTGATTACATCTGCAGTCGGCTAGGAGGTGTGCCTGCTGCACTGAATGACGTTTGACTTAATTGGTTGGTGCTTAAATGAGAGAGCACAATGTAGCACAGCCCAAGCAGCTTGGCATACCTCATTTCAGCACTTGCAGCTGAGCCCAGGCCTTTGGAGATGCAGAAAGGAATCACCACAGGGAAAGTTGTTGGAACCCACAGGCCTGGAGAGAAGCCAGCAGAGATTATCCTGACCTTCCCACGTAAGAAAGAACCTCAGATGAAAGCTAGCTAGAAAAAAAGTTCTTTCTTTTGAAGAACTAATGAAATAAATCCCCTTTTATTAAAAGCCAATCCGTCTCTGGTGTGTTGCATTCTGGCAGCTAGCAAACTAGAACAGCATGCAATAACAATTTTCCAACTGCACTCTGGATTTAAACACTCTTTATACAAGAATTATACCCTTGAAGTAATTCTTACAAGAACTCATTCATATTTCTACTGTGATTCAGTGGAACATGTAGGCCTATACAACCCTCTCAATTTTGTTCAACTTCAATATGGTAATATAACTTCTAGACCTACTAGAGAATCACCTTTGGTCTTATCTATTAACTTACATTGGAGTTCAACCTGATTAGCTAATGGTTCACCGATCTCTAGCTTCTGTATATCTCTAAGTCCCCTATATTATGTATTATAAGCCTCTGTCCAATCCAAAAACCTCTGTTGTTGTTGCTGTTTTCCATCAGCCCTGCCCCCTCTCTGCCAGGGCAAAAACTAGTAATTATAGCTTTTATTTGAGGTTTAGCTGAGCTGAGGGTCTATTTTCAGTAGACAGAATTTTTAAATTCATTCCACAATTAGGGCTTGGTTGAGCTCAGCCCCTTACTATTAGTAAAGTTTCTTTGCTTTCCCTTCTGGGAACCAGCGTGGGGGGAGGGACACTAGCCTCTGTGGTTTGGGGGACTCAGTGTTCTGGGTGAGATTGCAGCTGGTCCAGCTGGTCCAGACTGGCGTATGCTGTGTGTCCAGTAACTTTGTGACCCCAGCAGTTGTTGGTACTATTCATTAGCTGATCTGGAGTACAACCTAAATTCCATACCTCACTAACCCACCATCTTGGTCTCTGTCCAGCATATAATTCTTAAGGATGAGGTCTTTTGAATCTCAGGAAGGGAGATCTTTAGTCTTCCTGGGAAAGGGCAAGTTGAAGAGCATTTTTAAAGGGACAACAATGTTAATTCTTTTCTAGGGGCAGTTCTATTTCTTAGCAGAGCTATAGGAGAGACTTAGTCTAAGATAACTTGGCTTCCAAGACTAATTGAGAAAGATGCTTTTTTAAGGTCTGATTCTTTCTCTGCACCCTTCCTGAAGATGGCAGATGCTATGGAAATTCCATGCAATACCTAAACTTTGTATAACACCTTGCAATGCATGGGAGGTAAAGTGGCTACTATTGTTGGAATTAATATTTTATGCATTAATACATAGTGGGGACCAATTTGTTCAAGGATGATCTTGAAAGTTCCTGCTGCTATAGCTGAGGCTATAGGACATGCTCTACCACCCTGTTAGATGGTCTACCAGAACTAGAATATATTTTAGTCATCATGGAGGCATTTTGGTGTAACCAACTTGAATACTTTGAATTGGTCTTAAATTTAGTTCCTTTCCCACTTGTACTTATTTTCTAAGAACCTTTTCATTGACTTTTTGGCAAATCATGCATCATTTACAGATTTGTTTAGCTGTGATATAAAAGCCCACACACCTGAAATATTTGAGAACTAGATCATACATAGCCTGCATTCCCTAGTGACCTTCCTGATGTAAGACTGCAAATATTTCCCTTATTATTTGGTTATTTAACATCTGTCTGCCATCTGGGAAGACCCACGCCCCCTAATCATTTGGGCTGGCTTCTAATTGTTTTAGGTCCATTACTTCTTTTTCAGAGAATATAGGGACCTCATATTTTTTAGGAATGGAGGGGATTAACACCATTAACCTTGTTGGAGGACAAAGAAAAGACTTCTTAGCTTTTTCACTAGCCAACCTGTTGCCCTTTCCTCAAGGGTGTGGACATTTTGGTGACTGTTTATATGCACCATTGATATTTTCCTTGGTAAGAGAAGATTGGTTAGTATTTGTTTTATTAATTCCCCATGGATCAATTCTTTTCCTTTGCTGTTAATTAATGCCCTTTCTTTCCAAAGTCTCTCAAAGTGTGGACCACTCTACAGACATACTTAGAGTCAGTGTAGACTGTTCCACTCTTTTCTTCTAATAATTTGAAAACTTGATTTAATGATACAATCCAGAAGTTTGAGCTGACCAATCATTAGGCAATCAACTAGCCTCTCTTATTTTACAAGGTATCCTGTCTACAATTACATAACCATTGTGCCTCTTGGGTTCCCTTCAGGATCCTAGAGGACCCACCTATGAACAATTTTTTTCCTTGAGTTTAAGGGGAAATCCTCTAGGTCATGCCAAACTCAGGTTTGACACTTAATTAACTCCAAATATTCATGTTTAAGAGCTTCCACTTGGTTGGACCTTTTTCAAAAAAGGGAGGCCAGATTCAAGCCATTATCTGTGGTTAAGACCAAGCCATTCTCTTCTGTTAAAATGCCTAAAACGTGGGCGGCTGCCATGGCTCAGCAGGCAGCGCTCCGACCTGCCGTGCTGGAGGTCTGGAGTTCGATCCCTGGTGCCTCCTGCCCATATGCAAATTTAAAAAAATGCCTAAAATGAGGAAATTTTAACAGTTAGGGACCATGGGATGTCTAACTTGAAGAATTTGTTGATCCTTTCTTTCATATCCCTTAGATAACTTCAGTCAATTTGCTTTTATCTTCACCTACAAAGGATAATAAAAGACTTTCACTGTACACCCATAAGGCTATTTACATAGCCTGACCATTTGCCACTGCTTAGTATCAAAAGACTTGGCCAATTGGGAGAAAAATCAAAAGTGTATCTCTATTTCACTATATTGATGATGTCATGTCAACTAGTAATTATCTATCAGAATTAAAAGAAGCTTCAGGTTCATTGCTATCTCATATTAAGAATCAGGGAAGGGAAGTCAATTGCAACAAACTGCAAGACTCTGGCTGTTCTGTCAAATTCTTGGATGTTGTATGGTTAGGTTAGAAAAAATTTAACCATCTTCTGTAATTGATAAGGTGCAATGCTTCCCCACACCACAAATGCCAAATCAAATAATGGCGTCTTGGGGTTGTTGAGGTCTTGGAGACATTTTGTTCCTCACTTAGCCCAAATGTGAAAACCTTTGTATGTTTTGACTAGAAAAGGTCATCCCTGGGAATGGCCTGTCTCCTAACAAGTTGCTTTTAAAAAGGCAAAAGGGCACAAGCCCTAGAGAGCATAGATCCAGTCCTGCCCAGTGAATTGGATGGAGCCAGCACTGGTATTGGCTTTGGGTGGGTTCTGTGACAGAGGCAACATCCTAAATGAAAGCCTCTTGGTCTTTGTTAATAATAATGGAAATGGGGCAGAATTGAAATACAACCCCCTGGTAAAGCAATGGTGTGCTGCTATAATGCCTTATTGCAAATGGAAGGACTGACACAAAGATGCCCAGTCTCCTTGAATATGGTCATCTGTAATTAGGGGTGCTTAACTGACACAGCTTCTAAGCCATACTCTAACATTGCTCAACCGAGCACACTGACCAAGTGTAAAGCCTACCTGCTACAGTGCAGCATTTTCAATTCCAACCCTCTTAGTGCAGAAATGCACAAGATTCTTATACCAGTGTTCTATTTAGAACAGTTAACAGCTTAACTTGCTGCACCTGAAATAGCTGTTGGAATGTCCACTACAGAAGGCACAGGTACCATTCCTGAGTCTGCTTAGTACACTGGTGGATCTGTAGGGGGGCAGCCTCCCACGTGGACATCTGTGGTAGTACATCCCAGAATTGACAGCATAGGGTGGTAGACTGGTGCTGTGCAAAGCAGTGAGTGGACTCAGGTGAGAGCAGTATGGATGGTAATGGTGCTTAAACCACAGGACACTATATGTACTGGCAGTTGGGCTGATTACAAAGGCCTTATGACTTGAATGGCAACCTGGAAGCAAGAACAATGGACAGTCACAGGTTGCACTTCTGGAACAAAAGTTTTGGAAAAACATCTGGACACCAGACAGTGATGAAATGCAATTGTCTATCATGTTCCTGTCCACACTCCCAACGCATTGCCTGGGAATGTGGAAGCAGATGCATTCTCACAGGTTCAGAACACCACAGATGAAAGCAGAGAAGCAGTGGATTGGCATCATCAGAAAAGCAAACACCAAAGGTATCAATCCCTGAGGCATCTGTCCAAGCGGTTGCAGCTGCCAATCACTTAACAGAAGTTAGTGAACATCACTAGAGAGTGCTCTTTGTGCTCCCTGGGTTGACCATGTAGACTACCACACACCGCATGGGACATGTCAACTGGTCACTAATCCTGGGGACTCAGTGTAAGTGGATTAGCCAAGCTGCATTCTGCTCTTGACTGGAACACATACTTGCCAAGGACATCTCTGCAACTAATTATTACTTTGCCTGTGGGTAATTCTAAATTAATAGTTAGCAGAACAAGGCTCGTATGTTTAGCATCACTTTTTATAAAGCCTTTACAGGATAGCCACACTAGAAAAGCAATCCTTAATGCTAGACTGAAAGACACAGAACCACATGGTTTTCCTACTCCAGTATGCTAGCTGTGAGGTCTGCCTGCCAAGGGAATGCCTGAGTGGCAATTCCCTCCACCAAAGAAGGACATCCAATATGAAATTTCTCTTGCCTACAAAGACTACAAGAAAGACATAAAAGACCATGAGGGATATAAACCGAGTAGCTTGAGTGTTGCCTCTAGAAATTTAGGTACAAGTGAGGAAATAAGAAACAAGAAATAAGTCATAGTATTTGGCAAAAAATGAAATCCACTGTTTAGCACTGTGGTCTGACACCCCACCATGCTTTGTCCATGGGTTGCTGCAGCTGTTTCTGAAAACTTAAAGGGACATGTTCTAGTTTGCTAGCTGTCAGAATGCAATATACCAGAAATGGAATCACTTTTAAAGAGGGGAATTTAATGAGTTGCTATTTTCCAGTTGTAAGGCTGAAAAAATGTCCCAATTAAAATAAGTCTATAGAAATGTCCAATCAAAGGCATCCAGGGAAAGATACCTTGGTTCAAGAAAACCAAAGAAGTTTAGGGTCTCTCTCTCATGTGGAATGACACATGGCAAACACAGTCAGAGTTTCTCTCTCATATGGAAAGGCACATGGTGAACACGGTTAGGGTTTCTCTATCATCTGGAAGGGCACATGGTGAACACAGTCAGTTTCTCTCTCATTTGGAAAGTCACATGGTGAACACGGTCAGGTTTACACTCTCATCTGGAAGGGCACATGGCAAACATGGCATCATCTGCTAGCTTCCTGTCCTGGTTTCCTGTTTCATGAAGCTCCCCAGGAGGCATCTTCCTTCTTCATCTCCAAAAGTTGCTGGCTCATGGACTCTGTTTCTCATGGCTATGTCATCTTCTGCTCTCTCAGAAGCTCCTAGTTTTCTCTCTTGTTGTTCTCTTTTATAGGATTCTGGTAAACTAATCAGGACCTACCCAAATGGATGGAAGCATGCCTCCACCTAATCCAGTTTAAGAACCACTCTTGATTAAACCACATCTCCAGGGAGACGATCTAATTACAGTTTCAAACATACAATACTGAATAGGGATTAGAAGAAATGGCTGACTTTACAAAACGGGATTAGGATTAAAATATGGCTTTTCTAGGGTACATACATCCTTTCAAACCAGCACAGGATGGGAGCAAAACAGAGAAGAAAAAAAAATGCTTATGGCAATCATAACATGTCTTTCAAATGGAAACTTTCCTGCAATGAGAATTCAGAAGATATCTGAGCAGCAGAATATAAAATATAAAATGAATTGTTCAAGTATATCATACTAGATTAGATGGCCAGAGAAAAAACTAGGGAGAGGCCTGGGTAGCTCAGTTGGTAGAGCATTAGATTTTTTAATCTGAGGGTTCAGGGTTCAAATCCCTGTGCAGGCATGCATTGCTCATTTTACCTGAGCTATCTCTACCTCTTAGAAGCCTTCTCTCTCTCAAAGAAGAAGAACCCAGTACCTTCACCTTGGTGATATTTACATAAGTTTATTATACCTTGGTGGTACTTACATAATTTTCTATATTGGTCAATGTCCATTGATTTGAACTATAACATTTAAGTTTTGTGTGTATTTTTCTTCAATATAATTTAAAAGAATGTAGTATAAAGCTACAGAAATTTAGCATGGTATTGGCACCATGTTGGTGCAATAATAGACCAATGAAACAAAATTAAGTTCATATATATGTGATTTAAGCAAGCACACTACTGCAAATCAGGGAAATAACAGCATAAACATCAGGAAAAGAATGGTCTGCAGAAAAATTAATTGGAGTTACATCATGGACTTAAATGTGAAAGACAAAATAACAATGCATGGCAGACTACTGCATGACTTCTGAGAAGGTAAACACTTGTTCAACAGTATACAAAAGTCTATGTCTTATAAAATGATTGATAAATTTAAGTTTGCTAAAATTAAGGATTTCTGTGGGTTAAAAAGAGCATTAAGGATGTACAAAGGCAAGCAGGGATGAGATGAAGATGTTTGCTATAGAAATTTTAGTAAAGGACTTGAATCTAGAATACTACAAATCAATAAGAAAAAAACAGACCAAATAAAAAATGGGTTTAAGATTTGAAGATACACAGGATAGGCACAATGCTGATAAGTACATAAAAAGTTTTCCATATAATATTCATCAAGCAAATGCATATGAAGAATAAAATATGATTAATAATAACAATTGTTGATGAGGCTATAGAGCAACTGGAATTCCCATTCATTGCTGGTGGTGGTGTAATTTGGTCCAATCACTTTGGAAAACTGCTTGGTAATGTTTTCTCAAAGATAAACATAAACCAACATATGACTCAGCAAAGCCACTTTTATATACAAAAGCAAAAGTAAAGAGGGAATATGCCCATTAAAAGACAGGTTTCTGTGTTAACTTTTTTAATTTGTGAAATATAACATGTATAGAAAAAAGCAATACATTTCCAAATACATTTTAAAAAGTAGCCATAGAACACATTTTAAAGTTTGCTATTGGTTACAACTCCACAATTTTTTGTTTTTCTTCTAGCTGCTCCAAGACACTGGAGACCAACAGAAATATCAATACAATGATTCAGCAGTCATACTCATTTGTTAAATCCTATCTTCTCTGTTATGCTCCTTCTACATTGGAAGTGATTCTTTTTTTTAATTGATTTGAATTTATTGCACAGGAATATTTAATATAGTTTTATTTGGGTTTTTTGTGTTTTTTTAATTTTATTTATGATAGGTATGTTTATTACCCAGATTGTGGTGATAATTTCATGGGTGTATGCATATATCAAAACACATCAAGTTGTACATTTAATATATGCAGTTTATGGTATGTTAATTATGTCTTTCTTTTATTTTATGATTTTCTTTTTTTAAAGTATAACATATATACAAAGCAAAGAAATAAAAAAGCAATAATTTTCAAAGCACTATTCAAAAAGTGGTTACAGGATAGATGCCGGAGTTTGTCATGGGCTACCATATCATCCCCTCATATTTTTCCTTCTAGCTGCTCCAGAATATAGGAGGCTAGTCAGCTTAAATGCTTTTTTATCATCACAATCGACTACTTTTTCCTTTTTGTGTGTGAATAATAACATATATACAAAATAGGTATAAATTTCCAAGCACAGCACCACAATTAGTTGCAGAGAATATTTCAGACTTTGACATGGGTTACAATTTCATGTTTTTTATTTCTAGCTGCTCTAAAATCCTGGAGACTAAAAGAGATATCAACTTAATGATTCAGCATTCATATTCATTTGTTAAGTCCTATTTTCTATGTATAATACCACCATCACCTTTTATCTTTCCATACCTCTCAATAGGGTTGTTTGGGCTATGGCAATTCTAAATTCTTTGCTATTGGAAGGGTCCGTCACTAATGTCAGGCAGGGTGAAGGAACTATCTGATATTCTGGAGAGGCTGGGAAGGTTTCAGGACTTTTCTGGATGAGGAACCCATCTGGAGGTTGTAGGTTTCTGGCAAATTACTTTTGTGCCTGGAACCCTTGTGGAATCTTATAAGTTGCCCTGGATGTTCTTTAGGATTGGCTGGAATGGTCCTTGTTGGGGGTTGGCATGTTATGATAGGTAGCAGAGTCTACCTAAAGCTTCCACAAGAGCAACCTCCGGAGTAGCCTTTCAACTTTATTTGAACTCTCTCTGCCACTGACACTATTAATGACACTTCTTTTCACCTGTTTGGTCAGGATAGAAATGTTGATTCCACAGGGCCAGGTGTGGATTCACCCCTGGGAGTCCTCTCACATATTGACAGGGAGACTTTCACCCCTGGATGTCATGTCCCTTATAGGGGGTAGGGCAATGATTTCACTTGCAGAGTTGGGCATAGAGAGACTGAGGCCACATCTCAGCAACAACAGAGGTCCTCCAGAGGTAATTCTTAGGCATGCCCATAGGTAGGCTAAGATTCACCATAACATATATAAACGTCACAAGAGTAAGACTCACAACCAAGGCTTGGCCTATTTATTTTGGTATCCCTTTAGTTTGACATAGTTTCAGGGGGTTCCCTGATGGTAAGGTTTAATAGTTCCATAGTCTTTCTCCCCTCTCTCAGGGAACTTTGCCAATACTTCTTGTTTATCTGGTTAATATACCCTAGGATGTTTCCAGGCATTACAATAATCTATACAGGATTAAAGGACCTTTTTCTCATTCTGTGCTCTCTGTGTTTCAGTTGCTCAAATGAGCTATGCATATAGGTTGAATTAGATTATGCATTACAGAAAATTTCAGTTCCAGACCAAATTAGCCTTTCTTCATTCATCTCAAAGAATATGTGTTGTTCTAAAATATAGACACTGTCTTCCTTACCCCTATGCTCTGAATTACTTCATCCCCAACCTGTTCTGCTTCATGCTCATCTTTAAATACCAGGTTATATATATATATATATATATATATATATATATATATATATATATACATCATGAATCTATCTATCTATCTATATGTATATATATAAACTATATATAGTGTGTGTATATATATATATATATATATATATATATATATATATATATATATATATATATATATATATATATATATATAATAGCCTCTGAAAATCCAAAAATAATGATCACCAATCTGGACTTAATGTATCTGTTGTAAAAATTTACAAACTAAGCCCCTGTTTCCTCATAAGCATTTTCTAAAGGTGGCCATAACTTTGTTTTTTGTTTGTTTGTTTCTGGTTTATTTGCCTCACCAAATAGCCCACATGTTCATTCACATTGTTGCATCCCTCATGACAATATTACTTTATGTAGCAGCACAGCCTTTGTTCATAAGTATACACCATCGTTCACCATTCTACTTCTCCATCAGTACATTCTTCAGCCACCTGCACTCATCGGGCATCATGTAGAGGGCCCAAAGTCCACAGGCCCAAAGCCCACAGTCTATTAACAGTCTCAATTTTAGGTAATTTCATTGTTCCCAAGAGACAGAAAACCAATAAATATATCTTCACCAAATAGGAAATCTAAACCTCCTCTTTACTCTTGTCCCTCACCCCATTATTTACTTCTGCTGTTGCTGTGGCAGTGCTGATGGTTTCCTTTTGAACATAGCTAACGGCATGCAATAGCAGTTTTCCCCCTGTACTCTGGACTTAGAAACTCTTTATACAAGAATCATATCTTTGAAGTAATTCTGACAGGAACTCATTAATATTTCTAATGTGGGACATGTAGGTCTATACAACCCCTTTCAATCTTGTTCAACTTCAATATGGTAACATAACTTCTAGACCCACTAGAGAATCACCTTCATGCCTATCTATTCCCTGACATTGGAGTTCAACCTCATTAGCTAATGGTCCACCCACCTCTAGCTTCTATGTACCTCTAAGTCCCATGTATTCTATATTATGTCTCTGATTATACCTTTATGCTTGTCATAAAAGTGGAATCATAAGGTATCTGTCTTTTTGTGTCTGACTAATTTTGCTCAGCATTATGTCCTCAAGGCTCATCCATCTTGTCATGTGCTTCAGGACATCATTTTGTCTTACTGCTGCATAATATTTCATCATATATATATATATATATCATACTTTGTTGATCCACTCATCTGTTGATGGATATTGGGTTTGTTTCCATCTTTTTGTGATTGTGAAAAATACTGCTGTGAACATCAGTGTGCAAATGTCCATTTGTGTTGTTGCTTTCAGCTCTTCTGGGTATATACCAAGTAGTGCTATTGCTGGGTCATAGGGCAGCTTGATATTTAATTTCCTAAGGAACCACCAAACAGTCATCCATAGTGGCTGCACCATGCCACTATGCCTATTCTTATCTTTAGTCCATTTTATAATTGGATTATTTGGGTTTTGTTGTTGTTGTTGTTGTTGAGTTGTATGATTTATTTGTATGTACAGGAAATCAATCCTTTGTCTGCTTTGTGATTTCCAAGTATTTTCTCCCATTGAGTTGGCTGCCTTTTCACCTTTTTGACAAAGCCTTTTGAGCTGCAGAAGCGTTTTATTTTGAGGAGCTCCCATTTATCTATTTTTTCTTTTGTTGCTTGTGCTTTGGGTGTGAAGTTTAGGAAGCTACCTCCTATTACTAGGTCTTGAAGATGTTTCCCTACATTTTCTTTCTAGAAGCTTTATGGTGCTAGTTCTTATATTTAGGTGTTTGATCCACTTTGAGTTAATTTTTGTGTAGGGTGTAAAATAGGTGTCCACTTTCATTCTCTTGACTATTGATATCCAATTCTTCCATGCCCAATTATTGTAAAGACTATTTTGTCCCAGTTCAGAGGATTTGGGAATTTGACAAAATTCCATTGATGATATATTGATGTTCTATTTCTGCACTCTCAATTTGATTCCATTGATCAATGCTTCTGTCTTTGTGCCAGTACCATGCTGTTTTGACTGTTGTGGCTTTATAATAGATTTTAAAGTAAGATAGTGTGAATCCTCTCACTTTTTTTTAGAATGCTTTTAGCTATTCAGGATCTCTTTCCCTTCCAGATGAATTTGGTAGTTAGCTTTTCCAAATCTTCAAAGTAGGTTGTTGGAATTTTGATTGGTACTGTGTTGAATCTGCAGATCAATTTGGAGATAATTGACATCTGAACTACATTTAGCCCTCTTATCCACAAGCAGAGAATGTCTTTCCACCTATTTAGATCTCCTTTGATTTCCTTTAGCAATGTTATGCAGTTTTCTGTGGCAAGTCCATTACATTCATAGTTAAGTTCATTTCTAAGTATTTGATTTTTTTAGTTGCTATTTTGAATGGAATCTTTTCCTTAACTGACTCTTCAGCTAGGTCATTGCTTGTGTATAGAAATGTTACTGATTTGTGCACATTAATTTTTTATTCCACCACTTTGCTGAATTTGGTTTTTATCTCAAATAACTTTGCTGTAGATTTCCCATGATCTTCCAAGTATAGTATCATATCATCTGCAAATATTGAGAGATTTACTTCTTCCTTTCCAATTTGGATGCCTTTTATTTCTTGTCTGCCTGATTGCTCTAGCTGGAACTTCTAGGCCAATGTTGAATGATAGTGGTGGCAGTGGGTATCCTTATATTGTATGTGATCTTAGGGGGAAGGCTTTCAGTCTCTCTCCATTGAGTACAACGCTGGCTATCAGTTTTTCATATTTTTCCTTTATCATCTTGAGGTAGTTACCTTTGATTCCAATCTTTTGAAGCATTTTTATCAGAAAATGATGCTGAATTTTGTTGAATGCTTTTTCAGCATCAATAGAGGTGATCATGGGATTTTTCCCTCAGCACATCCCTTAATGTGCTGTATTACATTAATTGAGTTCCTTGTGTTGAACCATCCTTGCATTCCTGATATAAACCTCACTTGATCATGGTGTATAATTCTTTTAATGTGTTGTTGGATTCGATTTGCTAATATTTTATTGAGAATATTTGCATCTATGTTCATTAGGGAGGTTGGGCTGTAGTTTTACTTTCTTATAGCATCTTTCCTCGATTTTGGAATTCAAATGATATTAGCTTCATAACATGAGTTAGGTAGAGCTCCTTTTTCCTCAATTTTTTTGAAATATTTGAGCAGGATTTGTGTTAGTTCTTTTAGCAATGTTTGATAAGATTCCCCTGTGAAGCCATCTGGCCCTGGGCTTTCCTTTGTAGGATCATTTTTGATGACTGATTGAATCTCTTTACCAGTGATTGGTTTCTTGAGATATTCTATTTCCTTCTGAGTCAGTGTAGCTTGATTGAGTGTCTCCAGGAATTTGTGCATTTCATCTACGTTGTCTAGTTTGTTGGTGGATAGGTGTTCATAGTATCCTCTTATGATTTCTTTTATTTCTTTGGGGTGTGTGGTAACACAGCCTTTCTCATTTCTGATTTTGTTTATTTGCATTCTCTCTCTTTTCATTGTCAGCCTTGGTAGTGGCCCATCAATTTTATTGAATTTCTCAAAGAACCAACTTTTGATTTTATTGATTTTTTTGTATTGTTTTTTTTTGTTCTTCCATTCACTTATCTCTGCGTTAATCCTGCCTCTCCACATGTCCACGTGTCTGGACACAAGGCAGCAGGGGTGCCGGTAGGGGGCTTTGTAGTTTAGTTGGATAAAACGTGTTGGTTAAATTTGTGAGAGGGTGCTCTGGGGACAGAAAATTGAAGGCGTCATTAGAATTCCCACTTCACAATTTTGGTATGTTCACCATCTCATGCCAACTACAGAAAGTGAAGTGAAGAACAATGTTAATTACAGTTTTTACTAAGTCTTTAACAATAGTTTCTTTTTGGAAATACTAGCAATTTTTGTAATTCCTTTTATCCCTTACCCAAACCCTGTTGGCCCTATCTTCCTGAGGGGTCTTGGGTGGTCTTCGGTGGCTACCTGAGGTGTTACCACTTCATTCAAAGAGTTAAGAACAAAGCACGGAAGTACAGTGAGGAAATTTCAGAGACAGGAAATGTAAATCCGCGGTTCAGCAGGGCTGTGTGATTTTGCTTCAGTTAGGGGTGGTGTGAGTGAGAGTGAGGAACTGGAGGGCGTGCTCTGTCACTTGCGGTGGGAGCTTCTTGTGAAAGTCCATCAACGTGGTCCAAGCATGACTGTGCTCGACAGTCCGGGTGGACCCTAGAAATCCTCTTGGTGAGAGGCTCGCTCCCGTCAGCTGCTCCAGCGAAGGTGAGAGCGGGTTCCCTCCAGTGTCCAGTTTTCCAAATTAGGTTCTATCGTCCTAGAGGCAAAGGCTTGCAGTGCCCCGCGAGCTTGTCCAGGTCCACTCGCTCTCAAGAAACATCTGGGGCCTCCTGCCCAGCTCCTCTGCTGCTTGGATTCAGCTCTCGGCCGCGGAGGCGGCTGTGGGGGGTGCAGGGAAGAGGGTCTGAGGACACCAGACGGCCGCCCTCCTGC
>PVIY010029573.1:0-13179 GCA_004026745.1 Myrmecophaga tridactyla
AAAAAAAAAAAAAAGATACCTTGACTCTGAAGAAAGGCCGATGGCATTCAGGGCTCCTCTGTCAGATGGGAAGGCATATGGCAATGTCTGCTGGCCCTTCTCTCCAAAATGTCTCCAGGCTTCTTGTGTCCTTGCTTGTTGGTCCCAGGGCATTTCTGTCCCTCGTGGCTTCTCTCGGCTCTGAGCTGTCTCCAAAACCGTCTTTCCCTTAAAGGACTCCAGCAAGCAGATTAAGATCCACCTTGAATGGGTGGGGTCACATCCCCACAGAAACAATCTAATCAAACGTTCCCACCCCAAAATAGGTCTGTCCCCACAAGACTGGATTAATAGAACACAGGCTTTTCTGTGATACATAACAGATTCAAACTAGCACAGGCTGTTTTGTCTACACTGAAAATCTGCTGTTTATTGTCTCCATCATCATCAGTGGTCTTAGCTAGTTCATCAGCACTTGCTGCTTCACCTTGCTCTTTTATGTTACGGAGACAGCTTCTTTCTTTAAGTCTCATGAACCAACCTCTGCTAGCTGCAAATGTTTCTTCTTCAGCTTCAGCCTTCATAGATTTGAAAAGAGTTCGACCCTCACTCTGGATTAGCCTGCTGGTTTAAAGGTAAGTTGTGGCTGGTTTGATCTTCTAGCCAGACCACTAAACCTTTTTTCATTTCAGCAATAAGGCTGCTTTTTGCTTTCTTATCATTTGTGTGATCACTGGAGAAGCACTTTTAATTTCCTTCAAGAACTTTTCCTTTGTATTCAAAACTTGGCTCCTTTTTGGGATGAGAGGCCTAACTTTCAGCCTATTAAACTTGACATGCCTTCCTCGCTAAGCTTAATCACTTCTCGCTTTTGATTTAAATTGAGAGATGTGCAATGCTTCCTTTCACTTGAACACTTAGAGGCCATTGTAGGATTATTAATTGGCCTAATTTCAGTTTTGTTGTGTCTTAGGGAATTGGGAGGCCTAAGGGCAGGGAGAGAGATGGGCAATGGACCAGCAGTGGAGCAGTCAGAATATACACAACCTTTATCAATTAAGTTCACTGTCTTATATGGGCATGGACTGTGGCACTCCAAAACAATTACAATAGTAACATTAAAGATCATTGATCATATGTCATCATATTAGATACAATAATAATGGAGAAGTTTGAAATATTGTGAGAATTACCAAAATATGATACACAGACACGAAGCAACCACAGGCTGTCAGAAAATGGTGCCAATATACTTGCTTGGCATAGGAGCGCCACAAACCTTCAATATGCAAAAAATGCGTATCTGTGAAGTGCAATAATGTGAATTGCAATACAATGAGTCGTGTCTGTTATGAAATAAAGGGTGCCAAATTAAGACTCTGCCTGGGAAATCCATAGGTCTCTGGCAGGCTCTGGCAAACTCAGGAAATGACTGAATAATCACAAGCCGATACAGTTATTTTGGTAGTGGTGGCAGTGGCCATTGAATTGGTAAACCACCATCAACACCGAGCCATCCTCTGTTGGTGAAAGGAGTAAGTCATGAGCCGCAAATCCTATTTTTCTTAGTCCATGCGGGCCAAGGGGTGAAGACAGCAGAGATATTAACTCAAATGGCTGTTTCTCAAAAGCAAGCCCCATGCCCTGTTCAAAGGGGAAAGACTTGACTGTTTTGAATCAGAACTTGGCATCACATCTGATGAGGAACTCTCTTTCCCCACCTCTACAGCTGCTGTGCTTCTCCAGAAGCATCAGGGCTTCCACAGTCTTTGTACCCATGCCATGGAAAAGTTATTTTCAAATCCGGAAAAGAAAACCCTGACTAATCATAAGACCCAGGGATTAAAAATGATGAGTAATTGAATTTTCCAGTCAATTGACTGCTAATCAGAAAATCTTTTGCATTTTCACCCCTGTGGTTGGTTATCTTTCAATAAGTATATTGGCTCACTCTTGTTCTGAATCTCAGCTTTTACCACTGAGGAGCTGTGCAGCCATGGACAAGTCAGTTAACAAATTTACTATCTATGATGCATAACAAATCACTAAAAACATAGTAGCTTAAACAACACACAATTATCATCTCAATAGTTTCCATGAGTCAGAAGTCCAGGCCTGGCTTTGCAGGGTCTTCTGCTCAAGAGTCCCCCAGTGCTGGAATCAAGGTGTTGGAGAGCTCCTTTTTGGAGTTCAGCATCCCCTCCAAAGCTCACAGAGTTGTTGGCAGAATTTAATACCTCGCATTTGCAGGAGTGAGGTTCCCAATTTTTTTGCTGGCTGCCAGCTGGAGGATGTTGTCAGTTCTTAGAGGATAGCTTCAGTCCTTTGCCAGGTGGCCCCCTTACAACATGTTGATATAACATTAACTTCTTTAATGTCCACCAGGAGCCTTAAAAGCAGATACAATTATTACTCCTACTTAAGCAGAGAGGGAAATTGAGGCTTCACAAAATATTGTGATTGGTGCAAGACATCTACAAAAGCAACTGGCAGAGTCTGAATCAAAGTCAAGTTGATCTGGTTTCAAAGCCCATGTATTTAACCACTAGAAGATGCTGCCTCCTGCTTGTCATGCCATATTAAAACTTAGTCACACTTGCTTTTTTCTGTTTTCAATTTCAGAGTATATCTCTTCCACAGTATGGAGGGTCCTGGGAAAAGGAGCCCTGTCTTGGCCACATGTATGACAGGTCCATAGCCTGAGCCCTGGCACATATGGATGATCAATAAATGTTTCCTAAATGGATAGATGGGGTGGGTGGGTGGTGGATGAGGGTGAATGAATCGGCTGGGGGCTGGGGTGGATGACTACTAGACAGAAAGATGGATGGATGATTGGACATACAGATGGATGTATGAATGGATGGGTGGATGGATGGATGGACTGAGTGGGTACGTGGTGAATGTTTCAAAGGCAGATGGGATGAGTGGAGAAATAAATGGATGGGAAATGTGGTGGTTGATGGGTAGAGGGATTGGTGGGTGGCTGGGTCAGCAGTGGATAAATAAAGGTAGGTGGATGGCAAGAGGTAACAGTTTTTTTTTCCTATTTGAATATCTTCCTAGATAGTCTCTGCATTTCTTCTGCAACCACCTTGTGCAAACGCTTATCTAAAGACCCAAGCTGGCTAAAATTCATCATTTAATTGACACCCAAAAATGTGAAATAACATTGCAGAATCCAAACTCCCCAGGATATTACAAGGATTGGCAAACACCAGTTTCTCCAGGGGGGAGTGAGCTGAATGAGGCCCACCCACAGGCTATTTCCAGGAGAAACGCCCTGCTGGGTGTGACCAGGGCCCCTAGAATGGTGAGGGATGCCTCTGCAACTGCCCGCTTAAAAAGGCAGGGAGGTTTGCTTCCAACAGTCAATGGGAGACTGCTGACAGTAGGCTGACATAGCTCTCTCAGCTTCACGGATGGAAAGCCAGATGCTGTGGCATCAAGTAGAGCATTCCATGCCAATCCCAGCCCCTTTCCAGTGCCACATCCTTCTGACCTTATTTAGGGAACGTATAATAGCAATTATAATTTATTACGTATTGGCAAAGTCCTGTGCTAAGGGCCTTACTGTATATCCTGTTGAATTTTCAAAGTGGCTTTTGAAATGGGTATGATAATGCATGCTGATAATATCTCAGCTGGCTCAGAAGCTCAGGTGAGGATCGCCCAGCTGTTGACAGACCCGCTGAGCTTTAAAACCACTTAAATCCCTTGCTCTGCACTTTTGGGCTAAACTGCTTCTGTCCAAGAAAAAGGAAGCCCAGGTCCCTTGACTGGCCAGAAAATTATAGAGGACGAGTTGGAGGCAGGACTCTTGTGAATGATACAGTGGCCCACACGGGTTGTGAAGACATTGGGAGGCAACAGAAGGAGGAAGTTAAATGAAGAAAATGTTTCCTGAATCTCCCCCTCAACCACAATAATCCTGGGAACACCTCCCGTTTGGCTGATGGATTGTAAAGGGGAAAATTCTGAAATAATCATAACAATTAAGCCCTGCTGACTAACTCCATGGAGCTTCAGATTCCAAAGAATGTTCCCAATAACCAGCCAGGAGAAGGTAAAAGCAGGAAGGCTAAGGAAAGAGTTGGGAAGAAAATACCCAAAGGGCTAAAAATGAGGTCCTGGGCACAAAAGTACCACCCACCCTCCTTCCTTTTAAATTGTGCTGGATAATTTCCATTTGCCCTAAGACATCCATGCTCTGGTTTTCTCAACCCCTGCTCTGGGATGCTGATCTTTACCAGATCCCTCAGTGGCGTCCTTATTCCTGACATCAAGTTCAACCAATGGATGGGAGGTACCAGTAGGAGATAGAAGGGAGGGAAGAAAGTAAGGCTGAGTCATCTGTAGCCCCTCACTGAGGTCAAAGCTCCTGTTAGGCATTTCAGGCCAGAAGCTGCACTTCCCCTTGTCTCATCTCCCTCTCATCTAGAGGTGAGGATAAGTTAGTTTTACAGTATAACAACCAACCTCAAAATCTCAGTGGACAAGAGCCAATATTTGGGGTCTGAAAGTGGGCTTTGGTTCTACTGGGCTCAGCAGAACTCAGTCTAGATTGCTGGTTAGGTTCAGATCTGTTCCACAGCCTCATTTGGGGCCCATCAGACATCTAGAGCATGTTTTTCTTGAAGCAAATTACAGAAGCACAAGAGGGCAAGCCATGGCCTGCACGCCCATATCTAACCTCTGCTCATATTACAGCCTACATCATATTCTCCAGGCCTAAGCAAGGCACATGGCAAAGCTGTAAACTAATGGGGTAAGGTGTACATTTTCTACTGCACTGCAGTCAGGCACTGGTACAATAATCTCATTTACATCAAGGTGGCAACTGCTTCCAACTGTAAATGTCCCAGCATACAGCATTGTCCCATGTTGGTTTTCCTACACCCTTCCCACATCTTTGTAAATAGTCCATGTATGTATAATTTTAATGGCTACTTTATGACTTAATATGTTTTAGCGCCATTGATTTTTTTTTATTAAACTCTCCTCAAATTATCCAGTTTGAGGATGCCATCTGTTTCCTGAGGAACACATTAATTCAGCATGCAATTGAGTCAACACTCTCTGAGAACTTCCTCTGTGCCAAACTTGGAGTGGATAAGAATCAGCCTGAAAAAGTATTACCCTCTATTCACTGAGCTCATACCAGGCTCAGTGAATGGGTTCAGTTATGTGCCCATTTTACAGGAGAGAAAACTGGGTCTCAGGGAATGGAGCTTAATTCCCTAGAGTCACAGCCAGAAAGCTGCACAGTTGAAATACAAATCCATTCCTACCCAACCCCCAAACCCCATTCTCTGTCTTATATACGCCACTGTCAACCACATCTACTTTCCCACAAGATTGGAACTTGTTTTGAGCAAGCTCCAAGTGCAAGGCGAGCCAGCTCTGACCACAGACCATGGACAAAGGCTGGCCTCCTCCACCTTCTGCTTCAGCTCACCTCTAACTCCTTGGCCCCTCTCCAAGGCTTTGCAAGCTCTCCACTTCCATGTCAACTGCTTTCTGAGGCTGCCTGACATCCATTTTTACAGCCTTCTTGATGAAGAGCAAAACTGACTTGATTTTAGAACTCAAACTGTAAATTACTGGTCATGACTGGCTTGGTCACCCTAAGTTGAGAATCTGTTGGTTGCACCAGGGATCTGATACCAATCATCACCCCAAGGAAACCCACTGGCAAGAAGGCCCAATGGCTATGTGAAATAAACCATTAAAACACCCAAGAGACAGCTGAAAACATATGTGCCACCTAATTTAGAGCATCTGTGATCACTGTTGGCTGGATCAAAGTCTCGTGGCTTCTTTTTTTTTTCCTGCCATGGTCACTTTATTTTTTGAAAGGGTCAGGCATAAATATCAGTTGAGGAAACTTACTACTTAAGCAGCACAATATGAAGGTGGAGGAAAAGGCACCTTCTCCAAAAAATATCCCTAGTGTCACAGAATCAAATGATATCAATATTAGAAATTGCCTTACAGGGAGCTTCACCGTATTATCCATCTGTTATTTTAATCCTTTTGGTTTTGGTTACATCTGGGGTAAGAGGCATCCAGACTCCTGTTTTTTTTACTTTTTTTTTTTTTTTTTTTTTTGCATGGGCAGGCACCAGGAATCGAACCCGGGTCTCTGGCATGGCAGGCAAGAACACTGCCTGCTGAGCCACCGTGGCCCGCCCTCCCCTTTTTTTAAAAAAATATTTTTATTGATAAATCTCGACATACATATAGTCCAACCACTTTATACAATCAACGGCTCACAATATCATCACATAGTTGTGTATTCTTCACCATGATCATTTTTAGAACATTTGCATTATTCTAGAAAGAGAAACGCAAATAACTCATATGTTCCCTACCCTTTAACCCCTCCCTCTCATTAACCAACAGTATTTCAATCTAGTTAATGTTTACCCTTTATCTCCCCCTACTATTTATTTTTTTATCCTTATTATTATTATTTTTTTTACTCATCTGTCCATACCCTAGATAAAAGGAACATCAGACACAAGGTTTTCACAATCACACAGTCACACTGTAAAAGCTATATAGTTATACAGTTCTCTTCAAGAATCAAGGCTACTGGAACACAGTTCAACAGTTTCAGGTACTTCCCTCTAGCCATTCCAATACACCATAAACTAAAAAGGGATATCTATATAATACATAAGAATAACCTCCAGGATAACCTCTTGATTCTGTGTGAAATCTTTCACCACTGAGACTTTGTTTCATTTTTCTCTTCCCCCTTTTGGTCAAGAAGGCTTTCTCAATCCCATGATGTTAGGTCGCAGCCCATCCCTGGGAGTCATGTCCCACGTAGGGGTGAGGGGGAGGGCAGTGAGTTCCCATGCTGAGTGGGCTTAGAGAGAGAGATCACACCTGAGCAACAAAAGAGGTTCTCTGTGGATGTTTCTTAGGCATAATTACCAGTAGGCTTAGCTTCTCCTTTGCAGGAATAAGCTTCACAGGGGAGAGCCCCAAGATCGAGGGCTCAGCTTATTGAATTGCAAGTCCCCAGTGCTTGCAAGAATATCAGGAATTCCCCAAATGAGGAAGTTGAATATTTCCTCCTTTCTCCCCAGTCCCCCAAGGGGACTTTGCAATAAGTTTTTATTCTCTGCCTAAATTACCCTGATATATATCAAGGCATAACACTAACCTGCACAAACCAATAAGATCTCATGCCCTATTCAAGATTCCATGTAATTATGGTGTTCAAGTAAACAGACCATGCAACTTAAATGAGATATTGTGCTACCCCAAAATAAACTTTGCACTAAATAAAAATCTCTCCCTTTAGTCTCACACAGAGGTTGAAGTTTGACAGACCATGTCATCCTTTACCCAGCATTTTGTTTTTCCTTAGTCCTATCCAGACCAGTTTCATTCCTACCTCTAGACAAAGTCTGATCACTTTATCAGCTTTTTAAACAGTTGCCGAATGGGATACTGCTGACTTTTATGGCTTCAATGCTCTAACTCTGAGTCTCAGGTGTTGCATAAATACCCAAAGTTTCAGGGGACAACCAGGTTATATACAAATAGCTCAGCACCTCAGAATTTAGAAATATCAGTTACAACTCCCTAAATATACCTGACTGCTATGAGAGTTTACAATCTAGGACCTTTTCACAATAGGCCTCAACCTGATGACCCATGCTCTCAACTTCAATTCTCTGAGTTTGTATTTTATAGTGAGCCCATACGAATGAGGCATGATAATATTTGCCCTTTTGTTTCTGAAATTCCATTCAGCATGCTTTCCTAAAGGTTCATGCACCTAGTTGCATGCGTCACAACTTCATTCCTTCTTGCAGCTGCTCAGCAGTCCATTGTCTGTGACCAATACAGTTCTCCCTTCCATTCCTCATCATCGTGCCCTTAGGCCACTTCCATTCATTGCAAATCATGAACACTGTGGCAGCTTCTTTTGGGTAATGGACTTACGCTGGAGAGCCCCAGGAGTCTCAGAGAAGTCAAAACCTCAACCAGGGGCTGGTGCCCAGGAGTTCTAGGCTTGATGCTGGAGAGCCTTGGGAGTTCCTCATGCCTGAGGGCCCCGGGAGTTCTCCGAGAAGCCGTGAAGGTTCTTGACTCAGCTGCAGGAGGGAATTCAAGGGCTAGGCAGTGTGTACAGCCCCAAAGTTTAATGCATAATGTGAGTGCATGCTTGAAGGGCGTGAGTACAGGTATTCTCCAAAGAAGGGGAATCCCTCTGAGGTTAGGATTTTTGCATTATAAGGACTTGGGTGGGGCATGCCCCCTCTGGCTATGCTAATAAGGGACTGATGAGCTGCACATTTCACTGGTTCTTTTTAAGTTCCAACCTGAGGGCTAAGTGTGCGGGAGCTAGCTGTGTGCCAGCCAAAAGGAACTTTTTGTTATGGGTCCTAGGGTCCCTTCTCCCTCCCTTCTTTCCTATCTAATCTCCCTCAGACTAAATGTGAGAACAACTAATTTCTGATATTAATGATAGTAATAACAATGATACAAAAATAGCTAATATTTATTGACCACTTTTCAGGCATTTGCTCATTTTAAAGCCTCACAACAACACTGTTACATATTAGTGGTATGATCCTGGGCAATTTACATAACTTCTCTGTGACTCTGTTTTCTTATCTTTAAAATGAGAGGTAACAGTAATACCTAACTTCATACACTGAGGTCGATATTAAGTGAAGTAATTTATGTAAATTGATAAGATCACTCATGAGGTGTGTTCCTACCTCCATTTTACTGATGAAGAAACAGAAACTCATAGATATAAAGGAACTTGTCCAAGGTCACACAGAATAGTTCTTAAAATGTTATTAATTCCCAGCATTTACAAATGGAGCTGACTTCCTGCATTTTTCTCGAAAATGTGAAAAATCTGGTAGTGCTGGGCTTGCATTCCTTAATGTCCTGGATCAATTGATGCTAACCGGCAGCTGCTCCTCCTGCAGGGGCTTGGAGTCTCGGGTTTACTGAAGTCCCCACTGCTCCCAGCTGCCCTGCACCTGGTCTTCTCTCATGCATGGTGCCTGCCTAGTCCCTACGGGAATCTGAGTTTGTGCGATGGACTAGCACACTTAATTCTCATATCAAACCCCTGGGAGATGTACTATTATCATCCCGGTTTACAGGTGAGGAAACAGAGGTAAAAGAGGCAGTGACTTAACGAAGGTCACACAAGCCAGCAAGTGACAGAGCTGGGATGTGGATGCAAGCTTACCATGCATCCCAACCGTCCCTCCTACCACTGAGGTTCCTTCCCAGGCTCATAGATTAAAAGGAATCCTGCAAGGAGAGAAAGGAAAGAAAAACTGATGTTACTCTCCATGCTGGGAAGGAATGAAATAAAAGAGAGAGCACCCATGTCCACAAGGTCTGACAAGACATTTCCTGCAACTATTGTCCTAAGGATAAAGGACTGCTTGCAGTGACCGATAGCTTCCTGTGCAATTCCTTCCCTGGGGAGAACACGGAAGCTTATGTTTGTCCCCGTTTTGTGACCATCACAAAAGACTCCACATTCAGTTTGTTTTCCCTATTGTTTTCACGCCTCACACCCCGCAGGACAGCAAGAGGGAGGCAAAGCTGTGGCTGACAGCAATCCCAACCCAACCCTCTCCAAAGGGAGATAGTGCCACGGCCTCTTGCCCTGTCACCCGGGGCGAAGAGAGAGAGCTCCCTCTACCCCAAATAAAGTGATCCCTGCATGGGGGATTTCACGTCCACTCCCGCCTCGAGCTGTCAGCTTAGACATTAGCTTCCCAGGAACAAACTTTATTCTCAGGAAGACAGACAGGGCTTTGAATGTTTCTATGAATATTTATGGCTTTTCTTCCTGCCTCTGCCTCAGCCCCACCCATTAGACAAGGTTTCCCACGCGCTGCTGCCTGTGGGTGCCTCATTATTGCAACCGCTGGCTCAGCTGGACTGCGCCCGGGAAAACAGCCGCAAGGGGGCGCTGTCGTCTATTTAATGACGAGGATGACGGGACACATTCCTGGCGGTGGAATACTGAGCCCCGGACGTGTGCTAAGTGCTTTTCATAGATTAAGTCATTTAATTGTCACAACACCCCATAAGGAGGCAGTGAAGCGCAGACAGTAAAGCCGCTTGCCCAAGGTCACACAGCTCGGTAGGACAGAAAAAGAGATCAAATCCATAAAGCTTTGTCCGAAGTTTTCTAAAGCAAAAAACATCAGCGCAAAGACACACTGCCCCTGCGGGGAAGAGCTGCATTTTTTTTTTCCAAGTTATGTTCTTTCTACTCTCTAGGTGTTAAAACGGCCTTTCTTTTATGAAACGATGGAGGCAGTGGATGTATCTTTTTTTTTCTCTTGCCTTTAATAACAAAAGTTAACTTTGCTAATCCTATGCCTTCCCCTCCACCATCCCCCATTTCCAGGCTCCAGATATCAACGATCCAGGACCATTTTTCCAGAATTATTTTCCCTAATGACCAAGCTATACTGCTGAGTTAGGAGGAATTTCCTAATGAATGAGCCAATAAGAATTATGTTGGTAACCTTCTACTGCTAGTAATGTCTTAACCCATCCCCCCAAAAAAAATCCCAAATTTGTTTTGAACACTTATTATTCAGCATTTATTCCCATAGCAAATATTTACTGAGCATCTACTTTATGACAGACATGTACTAGGTGCTGGGAATAAAATGTCAAGCAAAAAAATTGTAGTCACTTCTTCAAAAAGCTTACAGTCTCCTGGGGGAGAGGAGAATGAATGGAATAGACACAAACACGCCAACACGAAGTTGTTAACCATGCAGAGGTACAGGGCTTGAAGGGGTGTGGTCTAGACTAAGAGGTCAAGAAAGCTTCCCAAGGAAGCCACTGGAGAGCTAAAAACTAAAGGATGGACAGGTGTCAGCTGGTGGGATGGGGACAGCAAGAACTTTCCACTCAGAGAGAACAGCATGAGCAAAGGCCCTGAGGCCCAAGGTAAAATGATGAGTCTGGGAGCAGAGAGAAAGCCCATTGGGACAGGAGCACAGCGAGTTGAGGGGACATGAAATAAAATGAAGTTAAGAAGCAGACAGGAGTAGGCTAAGCCTTGTGGCGCTTGTTAAAAGGTTTGTTTTTTATCCTGGAATGCTCAGACGTCACTGAAGGGTTTCAGCCTGTAGAAACGGATCATGAAGTCAGATTTACATTTTTAAAGACCCCGTTGGCACCGTTGTGGAGAAGAGGCCAGAGTGACTGTGTGTGTGTAGGGAAGACAGATTCTGACCCATGTGATGTTACCAACTAGTTAGCTGGACTAGGACTAACACGTGAACTGAAAGCTAATGTTTTCAGGGTCCTGGTCAGAAAGAGATCATCTGGAATGGAAAGGATTAGTGCTTAACACGCGGTGTCAGGTGAGCGGATGGGCAAAGGCCTGACCCCCACACAACAGCTCAGATGGGAGAACAATTTACTATCCCTGTCTGCCCAGGACCTTCCCAGTTTTTGTACTGAAAGTCCCCAGTCCTGGAACTCCTCCACTGCAGTGAATCCAAGACAGCTGATCACCCCGATTTCAGGACCATGCCTGTTATGTAAATCCCCATGTGACTGTACCTTCCCCTGTTTAGCATTTCATGAAAATGTCTGAGACAACTTTAATGATCTAAACTTGACGTGCTCCCATTATCATGCCCCATAGCGTTTACTAAACTACATTCTCCTTGTATTAACTGATAGGAATTTTATTCCTATGGATGTATCAAAACATACACAAACAAAAATAATTATAATTGTCACTAGAAAATGTAAAACAAAAAAATCGGCAAGTCAAAATTTTACTTGTATAGCAATTGCAAAGGACCGTGGAAGAGGGATGTGACATTTGCTAATACCAACTCTTCCCTAAAGCTTCCATGCAATCACTTACTGTAATGTACAGATTATCCACAACCCTATAATGTAAGAATTATTGGTTCCACTGTCGGAAACAGAGGCTCAGAGAGGTCAAGTGACTTGCCCAGAGTCACACAGCCTGTTAGAGGGTCAGAATTCAGATCTGGGGCTGTCTGAGTTCTGCTCTCCCCACCTCACCAGCTGCCTCTCTGTCTTAAAAATACAAAGTTAATAAATTTTAAAAATCACTATGGTCTGGGGAACCATTTACAGGAGCAAACCAGGTCTGTGGGTTGAAGGTCATATTTGTAGGACAAGTTGCAAATGCTCTGCAACCCTCTGGTCAGCTTAGCTTTGGGCCTTGAAAGCAGCAATTCCTTTGCATTTCCCCCAGCTCCCCCCTGTTATGTGGTATGGGCCAGACAAAGAGGCTTCAACCCAGGAGCTGCCCCAAGCCTCACCCAGTCCCCAACGTCTTAGCCCCTCCTGGGCCCAGAGGACAGCAGATGCCACCCACTGTACCAGGAAGGGGCAGAGACCCATCCAGACAATGGTTATGACATTCTGGGTATGAAATGGGTCTGAGAACAGAGAGAGCAGATGGCCCAGGAGGCCCCGAGTTAGGACCTGGGAGAAGGAAGACCCAAGGCAGCTTCTGTCCTTCTTTGGCCCTCTTGTCCTCCTCTAGCTCCCATCCCGTTTGACTGTGTGTGTGTGTGTGTGTGTGTGTGTGTGTGTGTCTGTCTGTCTGTCTCTCTCTGAGTATGTGTATGTGTGTGCCTTTTTCTCTCTGCATATCTTTTTCTCCCTCTCCATACCCCATTCTCTCCTCTCACCCATTTCTCTCTTGAGTCTATCCTTCTGCTTCTCTTTCCCGGTCGCTCCATCCCCTTTTCTTCCTTTCCCTCCCTCTTTACCACTCTCCCCCTTTTATCCTCCCAATCCAGTCCCTCTTTTTCCCTGCAGTGCGCTTCCATCCCAGCACAGTAGATGCCCCCTCTCAGTTCCCCAGTGCACACACCCTTAGTCCAAGTGTCCAGCACCGACAGACCAGATCCATGAAGGCCAAGTCCTAGTCCCTGGGAGAGGCTACAGTGGGCCCTGTGGGGGTCAGTGTAGGTCCAAAAATATGGCTATCTGGGCTACACAGCCACCTCTGAAAGGACGGGTGCCACCCCTGCCCCCAGGCCTGAAGTGGAGACTCCACAGCACCTTCTCCTCCACCCACCACACCCCAATGAGCTCTGAGACCCATGAGATGAGAGATGAGGGCAGCTCAGGAACCCAAGCCCTGCCCGAGCCTGGAAGCCTGGTGAGGACCCAGCCCAG
>PVIY010029573.1:13279-31995 GCA_004026745.1 Myrmecophaga tridactyla
CATCATCACCATCACCATCATCACCATCACCACCACTATCACCACCATCATCATCATCACCACCATCACCACCATCATCATCATCACCATCATCACCATCATCACCACCACCATCACCACCATCACCACCATCACCACCACCATCACCACCATCATCACCACCATCACCACCACCATCACCATCACCATCATCACCATCATTATCACCATCACCATCATCATTATATGACGGGAAAGGGGCAGAGCCCAGGCAGTCCTGCCAATGCCCCTCAGCCTGAGATCCCAGACACCCACCTGCAGTTGCACAAGTGGGGTTCTTCCTCACTGCAGCACGGGAGAGCACACACCGTGGGACAAGAGGCTGTAAGAAAAGATCTGGTATAGGACTTGGGCTTTGGCTGGGTAATTTTGGGTGAGCCTCAGTAAGCAGTGGTTCATGTGACGCTGGGTGCTGTCAGAAAGCAAGCGCAATTCTACAACTGGGTATTTCAGTAAATCTTATCTCCAGGGAGGGCAGACGAGAGCGAGGCCCAAACTATCATTAGTCAAGAAGCAGTTTAGTTTAGCAGATTTAAGAAGCTAATCTGTGAATGGAGCCTGGTATAGGCTAAGTGCTCAGCAAGTTCCAGCTGCTGGAATTAGTGTCACTGCCGTGACGTGACAGGGCCCTGGAAAACACTCGGGTCTCCTTTCCACCAGCTGCTGAACGAGAAGGATTGACAGGAACCTTTCCATCGCGTCCACGCGAGGATCCTAGGAATTAGAAATGGTGGTTCTCTAAGGTGGGTGTAGATCTCCCCCTAGTGGAGAAGAAGGGAAACTGACAAAATGTGCAAGTGACTTTTAAAACCAAGTTTGTTAACAGCTGGGGAAAAGGTTTGGAAGATGATGTGGAAGAGCTGGGAGTCGCCAGCAGGTTAACAGTAACCAGGGGAGTAGAAGCCCCTACCTCCACCCCCAGGCTCCCTGGGGAGCTGGGTATCCGGCTCCCACAGGATGTTGTATAACAAGGGCCTCAGGTTTTGAGCACTGCCCTTCTCTGCCCCAAGGCTCCATCCCAACAATGCGGAAGGACAGGAGTAAAAGCCATGGTCCCCCATTCCCCAGACTCCTTCCGCCTTTCCTCCTGCCCCTAAACCAAAGCTCTCTCCCCTCTTCCTTCTGGAAAGGAATTCTGAATAAACCAGTCTTCCCTCTTCTCCTTGTGCCTTCCACTAGGACCCACTTTCTAGGATTGTGAGAGAAGCTGGGTAGGGTTGTGAGAGAAGTCATGTAATGCAAGTGCTTAAAACTCTGAAAAATAAATAAGACTAGGCAGACAGGGACTGCAATTGAAGCTAGAAATAACCTGCAACGGAGTGATGATGATGGATTTTTTTTTCTTCCTTTGTTTTCTGATGGATGGAATCATGGAACAGTGGAGCAGGCACTGAAAGTAAAAACGCTAAGATAACCCCCCTATTTCAAGCCAGACAAATGGGAAAGGTGATCTCTGCATGTCACAGAGCAAAGGGGTAACCCTGTTGTTTTTTGTTTTTTGTTTTCCTATGTTCCTCTTTCAGCTCTGGCCCCAAAGACAGACAGCCTCAGAAGTGACAAGGGCATATAACACCCTGAGCAGCTGTCAATGGCCAAAGGAACAGGTAAGGGAGTCCGTGGTTTGAAGCATGAGGGAAAAATTCTAGTTGCTTTTTTCTCTCTTTGCTCTCAGTGCTTCACCTCAAATTCTGACCTAGTCACCTAAGCTACATAACAGCAGAGGGAGCTAAAACACTGAAATGTTTTTGAAAATGTCAGTAGAACCCTGAAGAAGAGAAAGCTAGGAAAAGGGATGACTTAAATCTCTTTAGGAACCAGTATAATTCCCTGGTATTACATGCACTGAACAGACCCAAAAAACAGAGCAGAGTCTTTGAAAACTGCTCTGCAACAGAGAATGCTCATCTCCCAAAGTTGTGTTATGTCATGCAGACACAAAGGGCTCAGCAAAGAATTGAACCCTGACTGACACTTATAGTTCTTTAAAATACTCTAGATTTGGGTTTTATTGTAGAACACACATATCAGGAGATGGGTGGGAGATGAAGGGCTCCAACTGCTGAAAGGAGGAAAGAGAGAACTTGTTGCTGAGCTTAACTGTGTCATTTGCTTAATATGACAACAAAAAGAAAAAAATGATGTTATCCAGAATATTTTCCCGGAGTTTAAAAACATAATAAAACACACTTTTCAGGAATCCATCTAAAATTATACATCATAACATACAAAGAACTATGAAAATCTTAGCAATTCTCAAAGGGAAGACAATCAAAAGATCCAGCCCTGAAATGACCCACATAAAAGAATTCTCAGACAAGGCAGATATTATAATCATACTCAACGTGGTAGGTAAGTACGCTTTAGAAAAAGGAGATACAAACTCTCAGCAGAGA
The DNA here is from genome assembly GCA_004026745.1 of Myrmecophaga tridactyla. Classification (NCBI taxonomy): domain Eukaryota; kingdom Metazoa; phylum Chordata; class Mammalia; order Pilosa; family Myrmecophagidae; genus Myrmecophaga; species Myrmecophaga tridactyla. The sequence goes on from PVIY010029573.1 coordinate 15,712, forward strand.
AACAGAAACTATAGAAGAGAAGCAATGGAAATTTTAGAACCAAGCATAAAATATCTTCACAAGAAGCTAACCACGTGGGCTCAATAACAGGATGGAGAAGACACAGGAAAGAGCAGCCGTCTTGAAGCACTGACCAATAGAAATAATACAATCTGCAGAAGAGAGAGAAAAAGAAGAAATAAGAATTGATGAAGCCTCAGTGATGTGTGGAACAATACCAAAATTTCTAATACTCATGCCCTTGGAGGGCCTAAAGGAGGTACAGAAAAATATTTGAGGAAAAATGGCCCAAAACTTGCCAAATTTGTAAAACTTGGTTAAAGACTCTCAGAAAATCTCTCCATGACGCATTTTAATCAATCTAGTAAAAGCCAAAACTAAAAAAAAAATTTTAAAAGCAGTCCCAGGAAAATGACACTTAAGGGAATTACAGTTTGAAGGCCTATGACTTCTCATCAGCAAGGCCAGGTGAAACCGGAATAACATTTTTAAAGTTTTGAAAGAAAAAAACATATCGACCTAGAATTCTATATGCAGCAAAAATATCCTTAAGGATTGAAGGCCAAAAAGAAAATAAAACAACCACAAAAGAGCAGCAGCAATAAAATAAAGATCGATGGAGATGAAAGAAAACTAAGAGAATTCATCACCGGACAATTTGCTCTTAAAAGAAGTGTTAAAGGAACTTCTTCAGGCTGAAGGGAAATGATACAACATAGAAATTAGAGCTTTAGAAATAAAGGAAAAACAAGGGTATGGTAAGTGTCTAGGTAAATGCTAGTCTTTGTTTCTCCTTGTAAAATGTTTAATATGTGTGTATATATATATTATTTTTTTTGGTGCATGGTCCAGGAATCGAACCCGGGTCTCCCGCATGGAAGGCAAGCATTCTACCACAATACATGTGTACCATTTGGAAACAAAAATTAAACCACAGATGATGTCAGTGAATATGGTGGAGTAGGGAGCTTGCGCATCTGTCTCTCTACAGTAATGAGTAAATAAGCAAAAGCCGTAAGAACCAACCTTGTGGCATCTCTGAAAACTGTCAAAAGTTTATAGCAAAGAAGTGAATGCTGAATCAAAATAAATGTGACTTAAACCCGGGAGAAATGCATGCCCTTAAACTTGACCTTGCCCTACCCTCTACTCCTGCTTGGGGTGGGTCTGATGCCCTGGTGTGGGTGCCTGCCTCGTAAGGGAGCAGAGCAGAGCTGGTTCTGAAGGAATTCTGTTTGTCTGTTTTAGGCAGTCTGGACTGGCACAAGGTACTTGCTTTCATTTCATCTAATTAGGAAGTCTCTCAGGGTGGAAAAGAGGCTAAATGGAGGGCGTTCCTCCAAAATGTGGAAAAGGAAACGAACAAGCCACTGTGGCTTAGGGCAAAGGATTACATTTGGGACAAATTAACAGACACGCTGAAAGTCAGAGAGGAAAAGCTAGAGAGAGTTACTTTGGGAAATAAGGGTGTGAAAGCTTCTGTGTGTTACATGGACTTTAGCCCAGGACAGAGCATATGCTCAGATAAGCATTGAGAAGACCCTAGCTTTCACCTCTCATTGAACTTTAGGCTCAGCACAGGCAGGAGGTGAAGGCTAAGGCAGAGTTGTAAATGGACTGGCTGAGCACTTACGGAGTGCCCCAATACTGAGCCAATCAGCAAAGACCTGGAGAGGATCCTTCTTCCTCTCCTCTCCTGTCTCCCTCCCTCCCTCCCTCCTTCCTTCCCTCGGCTGGCTGATGAAGGAGAACATTCACAGTACATCTCTTTGATGCAAAGACCTGGCTTTACACATCTGCTCCATGGGCAGTTACCTGGGCAGGCTTTGCCCCTCGCTGCTGTCCTTGGCACTGGGAGGGCGAGGACATGTCGGGGGACCTCACTGCCTCCCGCCCACTCACAGTGCCTGCTGTGTTCTCTTGGCTCGCCGGGGACACCCAGCTGCTCCTGTCTCTGCATCTACTGGCAGGACATCCTACAAGTATTTGGGAACTTTCCACCGGCGGTTTGTCAGGGCCTCTGGCAGACCATACCTCAGTGTCCTGCAATCCCTATGTGCCTTTTTGGAGGTCCTCACTTCAGTGTACAGGCATCACTACCAGAGAAAGCCAGCGCTGCCTGCTCACAACTCCAGGGTGTCCTGCAACTCAGGGGATTTGGTGGACAACTTGGCTTTCTGCTTGGTTCAGGAGCAGGGAATCGCCTCTCTGTAGCCAGAAGTACCCAAGTGTGCCCGGATGGGTGCAGAGAAGACTGTTCAGGGCCATAGGAGAGGATGGGGAAGAGATGGCTTGGCAGGAGGAGGGTCCCACAGTTTTGGAGAGGCAGGACAATCAGAGATGGGCCTGCGATGGCACTGGGAGTACAGAGTGTACATGAGGCCTCCTGGGAGAGTAGAGGCCTCCCCTCCTTCATGCTTGGGTCTGGGCCTCGGAAGAGAAGCCTTCATACCAACAGCTTAGAAAGCTGCTCCATCCAGAACTCCCAGAGTTGTCATATGAGCTCATGTGCCCACTGAAACACCACCAGGAGCTCTTACAGCTCCACTTGAGGTTTCCCACGGCTGCAGAGGGGGCAGGGTATGTCTTTCCTGGCTGCCCAAGAGGGGCACAAAGACAGTGAGCAAAGATGGCCATCAACCCAGCTCCTCAGCCTCCGTGGTACTCCAGAGGAAGATCCAGAGAGAAAAGGCTTCCTTTGCAACCTCAGGGAAGAAACAAAGGTTGAGGGGTGGCTCACCCACACCCGACAGCACCAGGCCTTGTAAACACAGGTTCTTCTGCTGTCGCATAGGTGAGGTGACCTTCCGATTCTGCCACCACTGCCCCCAGCCAGGCTGTCAAGTCACTGCTGACGATCTAGACGAGGAGAAGGAAGCAGTGCTCCGGGACATCAGCCATGCACTGGGGAGTAAATCTGAGGCTGCACAGTTTCCCTGTCCTTCCCCCCTGCCTGCCGCAGGAACTGCTTCTCCACCCGCTGCCCTGCCACACCCAGCATTACTCCACAGCTGAGAAGCTGCAGGAAGCAGGACTCCCTAGGGGAGTCTGGTGCGGGGGCCAGCTGGTGTCTGCTGCAGGGGCTGAGCCCTGCTGCCACCCCATTGTCGGACACCAACAGGGCTGACCTGTGTCCTCGTCTCCTGCACCCCACTGTCCCTGCTCCCAGCCCCACATGAGTTGTGGACTGTGACAGGAGAAGCCCTGAGCCTGCTCCTGCAGCTGCTGTTTCTTGTTCAAGCCCATCTGGGGAAGCCCCCTGAATGGGGAGGGAAGAGGCCCTGTGCTTCCCAGAGTCTCAGTCGCAGCTACAGCCCATGCTGGCTCCACCTTCCCCTGGTATCCCATCACATAAGAACGGAGTCACCAAAGCCGATGCGTGTGGACTCCTCTATCTCTTCACCACCCTCCCTGCATGCCTCCCCCCCACTGCCCACTAAGCCTGGGGCCCCTCCCTCCACAAGCCTGGCAATGGTTGCTTCTGCACACGTTCCAGCCCCTCAACCAGCACATCTGCAGGCTTGGCTCACCAGTCTGCTTAGGACGTGGGGCCACCTCATGAACACCATGCCCCCTTCCACCCCTCCACTCAGAGCCCTCCCACTTGCCCCACTGCCAGCTTCTTCTCATCCGACCACGCCCTTCAGACACTCCACCCCCTGCCCCCAATGGTAGCACTGCCTGAGCCGCAGGCCCCCCCACCCTGCCCAAACTCAGGTTCTGTAGTCTTACCTTGACCTGCAAACTCCTCTTTAACCCTGAAGCCACCCCCCCCCCAGCCGCTGTCTGGGGCCCCTGATGAGCCCCCTCATGAAGCCATCAGCTCTGACCACTCTTTCCAGTTTGCACACCCCCAGTTCCCACCTCAACCTCTACCCCAGGCTGGCCAGCCCTGGGCAGCACCAGTCAGCTTTAGGGAATTTGTTACTTATAACTTCCATCTTAGACAATCACACCAGCCTCCAGCTGGACTTTAGAGCCACCCTAGCTGTTTTCTCCTTGGGTGCAACCACTGCATCTAGCTTTGTAGCTACCACCTACCTGCCCAGTGCTATGACTAATGTCAAGATATATGGCAGCACACCGCAGTCCCCTCCAGGGCAGAGGTTTCAGCATCATAGAGGAGCTCTGGGAGCAGAAAGGAGGTCTTAGATCTGAGCCCCAACTTTGCAGCACTCAATATAAGATCAGAAAGGAGTGGGGACCCCAGCACTACCAGCTGCTATGGGGGAAGCTTGGGCCTGAACTGTCGGGTGTCCTGCCAGCCAGAGCACCCCTGTGGCCACCATGGGATCCAGAACCCCAAGGGAAACCCTCTGTTTGGAGGCACTAATGCCCCTACCTGCAGCTCAAGCTCCAGGATCCCACCCATTATTTCATGTGGAAGGCCCAGCCCCACTCAGAACGGTGCTGGGTTTGCACACACGTCTATCCTGGCCTTCATTCCCACCAATCATGCACCAGATGCAGGCACAGCTAGGAGCAGTTGTCACACCAGTTCAGGGCTTTGCAGGAGATGGAAATGGGGGGCCATCAGTCAATTCACTTCCCTCCAGGTCAGGTGTGCTAGTTTGAAATGATGTATGTACCCTAGAAAAGCCATGTTTTAAATCTAATCTCATTTTGTAAAGGCAGCCGTTTCTTCTAATCCCTATTCAGTACTATACATTTGAAACTGTAATCAGATCATCTCACTGGAGATGAGATTTAATCAAGAGTGGTTGTCAAGCTGGATTAGCTGGAGGTGTGTCTCCACCCATTTGGGTGGGTCTTGATAAATTTCTGGAGTCCTATAAAAGGGGAAATATTTTGGAGAATGGGAGACTTGGAGAGAGCAGAGAATGCTGCAGCACCATGAAGCAGAGAGTCCACAGCCAGAGACCTTTGGAGATGAAGAAGGAAAATGCCTCCCGGGGAGCTTCATGAAACAGTAAGCCAGGCAAGAAAGCTAGCAGATGACGCTTTGTCCACCATGTGCCCTTCCAGCTGAGAGAGTAACCCTGACTGTGTTCACCATGTGCCTTTCCACTTGAGAGAGAAACCCTGAACTTCATTGGTCTTCTTGAACCAAGGTGTCTTTCCCTGGATACCTTTGATTTCTATTGCTCAGCCTTAGAACTATAAACTAGCAACCTATTAAATTCCCCTTTTTAAAAGCCATTCTGTTTCTGGAATATTGCATTCTGGCAGCTAGCAAACTAGAACACCAGGGTCCACCATCTCTGGATCTAAGAGGCAAATGCTGGCCTCAGGGAGCTGCACCCTTGAGAAGCAGACATGCCCTTTTTCCCCCAGGTTGGATCCCAGGTGGCCCCTTTTAAATGTATTACACAAGCAGACCCCTGATCTCTGCTCTTCTCAGAGCCAGCTGGAGGCCCAGAGATACAGGTTTCCATTTCCACAGCCTTCCCTGCAATTTTATTCCCAAAGTCGGTGCTATCATCTTGTAGGATCCCAGCAGTGAAACCACTTGGACAGGAGAGGGAGGTCTTGGTCCTTCCCCTCCAGACGTGGGGCTGGTGGGAATCCATGACTGCTCACAGCCATCTCCCGCCCTTCCCCATTTTCCTCCTGAATCCCTTGTCTGTCTTCCAAGAGTTTTATAAATAAAACCTTGTTCTTTTTCTTTTATGTAATTCCTATGGATCTGTGTTCTGTAAATCAAATGTAGAGAAAGCACTGGTTCATATAAATGGAGACAGGTAAAGTCAGAATTAACCGTGGAAAGTTTCCAGCAGTCTAGCTGATTGGTTGGGGGAAGTAGCACAATTGACGACTATGAAAGCCAACTCCTAAATGTTAAAAAGTGTTTTGATTTTTAAGGTAGGGGAGCCCAGGATGAACTGGTCCAGAGGAGGGTGGAGAAATGAGGGGAAGCCGAGGAAAAGAAGGCCAAAGGGAGACTCATCTTTTCCTGTTGGACCTGCTGCCTCTCTTACATTGGAAGGGGCTGGATCATCCCTACTGCACATGACAAAACACATTTGACACGTTCTTTCTTTTTCAGGTGGCAATTTCTTTTGTGATTTTTTTGCTTTTCATTAAGGCTTAGAGAAATTAGACACCCGCCATGACTCACCTGGAATACAGGCCTGGCATCAAGGCCCTGTGACCTGGGGAAGAAAACCCACCTCTGCCCTGTAACCAATGGAACACGTAAGTCTAAGGTATGACATATCCTTGAGCAATTCTTGTAATCCTGCTTTTAAAAAGGAGAAGGATCCCTGAGTACATCTCTTCCTTTTGCAGGAAGAGGGATGGAAGGGGACTATTGTGGGGCAAGCTAAAATTGAATTTTCATTATAAAAAAAGACAACATCTCACAACTGTTTTCTGACCTAGGTATTTTCTCTCACTTTCCCAGATGAGGGATAGGCACAAAGACCTCAAGTAATTGATCTAAAGTCATCCAACAAGTATGTGCCGGGATCTAGGTACAAGGAAGTCTGACTTTAATCTACACTGAAATATGATATCATGCAATCACAATTCCACCCAAGTTGGGTTGACCTCAAAGCTCATGTATGTCTCACCTACATCCAGGTGCTGCAAATGTGACCCTCTGAAAGCATCTCCCCAGCCAGGAGGGTCATCGTACAGATGCGGAATAAATCAAGCAGCAGGCATTGTCCTCCCCAGCCTTCACGCACTATGAATGAAATGGTGAGTGAGCGATGGCTGTGTATGTGACCCTGTGGTGGGCACTGGGCAGGGAGAGCTGAATGCACACCTTTTCAGAGGCGTTTACAACCCAGCGAGTGAGACAGATGAAGAACCAGCAATTACAACTTCAGGGGGTAAGCACTAGGATAACACAATAGGTAAGAAAGGTGGAACCCAAGTCTAAGGTTTGAGCTGTGGAATGAAAAGAAGAGGAGGAAGTGGCCACGTAACTGAAAGGTTAGTTACACATCAGGGAAATAGTCAAGACAAGGGGGAAGGAGAGGAGAGCTTGACTAGAAAGCTGGCCTCCAAGGGAGGTGAGTGTGGCTGGGGTATATCAAGAGATGCCAGCCTAACACAACAGGGGGCATTTTCTTGAAAGTCACTGAGAGCCAAGAGAAGACTGAATCGCAGAGTGACAAGATTGTATGGACTGAATGAACTCCGCGGCTCTGAGTGAAGGAAGAATGAATGGGCCCAAGCAGAGACACGGGCAAATTTTGGAGTGACCCCAGAACATGGCCCATTGAGCTCCTGCTCTAGTGGAGGTAACTGGGAAGATGGTGAGGGGGTCATAGAAGAGAGAAGCTAAGGAGGAAGCTGCAACAAAACAGCCCACCTCACCTTCTGGCTTACTTGTCTGGATTCTTTAACCTTTGGACAAAAATAATAAATTCAATTTAGAATAGTGCAAGATGCCTGTGTAACAGTCAACTATTCAGTGATATTTACTGAGTACCTAGTGTGTGTCACGCACTTTTCTATGTTCAAAGATCAACAGAAAAAAATGACAATCTTATGAAGGTAATATTCTGTTGGGGGGGAGGGAAAGAGAAAGTGAATGACAGACATAGAATGTAACTTTTTAGTATGTTGGAAGGTAATAATGCCATGAAAGGTAAAAGCAGTAATAGGGATGGAGATTGGGGTTGGAAGCAGCACTGGCTTCTATTTAAACAGGTAGACCAGGACAGCCCTCATGGGAAGGGAGGATGTGAACAAAGCTTGAAGGAGGTAGTAGAGCCATGTGGCCATCTAAGGGACAGAATTCCGGGCATTGGAATAGGTTCGTGTGACCGAGACGGCCTTCTCTTCCCTTTAGCTGAGTGAACCTCACACAGTCTTCTCCCTGACTCCAGGCCCCCGACCTCCCAATCGCTCCAACCCTCACACTCTGCAGGCACCTGCCAGGCACCTCACCAAGCAGTTCCTTCTCTCTCTCTTCCTCTTTCCTGGCCCTGACAACTACAGGTGGCCGAATCACAGCAAGAGAAAACATTTAGAATCAGACACGCCTGTTGCAAACTTAGTAAGCCACTCACCCACCCCAGTAATGCCCTGCAGTTCTTTCCCACTAGCCCTTGCCATCCCCTAATATCCCTGTCCCTCCTCTTCTCAGTGGAGGCGAATCCTAGTCTCTCCCCTACTACAGAAGCCCTGGAATAGTCATCCCTGCCTGTTTAACACAGTCTGGTGCAAATTTTCCTTTGATATGTGCAGAGAGGAAGGATGAACTCAGAGAACAGTTAGGAACCTAACACTGCTGGAATAGAATCAGCAGGTGGAAGCACAAGAGACAACAACAGAGGGGACACGGGGCACAGGTGGAGGGGCTTCTTGGCCAGTGAAGGGACTTTGGATTTCACTGTGAGTAACAGCGGGATGGACTGGGGAATTCTGAGCAAAGACTACAGAGGGCCATGATCTGACTTGGGTTTTAACAGGATCCTTCTGGCTGCTGGATGAGAATAAACTGCAGCGCAGCAGGGAGACCCATCAGGAGTAGGAGACTATCTCAGGGGTTCAGATAAGAGTCCATGGCGTGGGGCTTGGACAGGCTGGTACCAGGTCTTGGATATGTTTGAAGAAACTGATGCAAGACACAATGTAGGTTATAAGTGTGAGAGAGGGTAGAGTTGATGGCATTTCAGTCCAGAGTAAAGAATAATTCTGGCATCTTCCAAATATATTTGAGTTTTGAAATGAAGCAGACAATTCCCTGATGGAAAGGACAAAGAATGAGATCAACACCACCCCATGTCAATAGCTCCCCCTATAAAATGATGTGTGGTAAACTGTATTATGTATCACAACAAAAACACGTTTTAATCTCAATTTGCATTCCTAAGAGTGTGAACTCATTGTAAATGGGACCTTTTGAAGATGTTACTGTGTGGACCTACTGAATGAGAGTAGGCCTTAATTCCCATTCCTGGAGTCCTTTATAACCTGAAGAAATTCAGATGCAGTCAGAGGTCACCGAAGAATGAGGTGGAAGTCAGTGGGACCCAGAAGAGCAGATTCAAGTTGGAGATCAGGGATACTGCCATGATGGGAGGCAAAGATGAAAGCCAAGGAACCCAAAGGACTATGGCCAGCCAGCATCAGAATGCTGCAGACGTTGGGGAGAAAGCACAATCTTATTATCAATGCTTTGATTTTCTACTTCTAGCATCTGAAACCATCAGTTAATAATGCTTATGGTTTAAGCTAACCCACTGTGCGGTATTTGTCATAGCAGCATATGTTGAACACTCTGTGGCTCACATCCTAGGAATTACTTGCCCAGGCGGGAGCACTGGACAATACTGCTTTGGGTGGGCTCAGCCATGTGGTTACATGGGCGTGCGTGCTCAGGGGCTCCTGCAGTCAGCTGGGGCTTTTTGGTGCAAGGGAAAAAAGTGGGACTCTAGAAATCGCTATGTCACGACTGAACTTGGGGAGAGTTGTGTGATTTGGGGTTTGTGATGAATGACTCAACTACCCTGTCTGCAACCACAGAGCACTGCTGAGATTCACAGCATTTGAGGAACATACTGTCTATTTTTTTGTTTTAATTAAAGTATCAAATACATATTTAAAAAGCTTCAAAATCTTAATTGTACAGCTCAATGGATTTTCACGAACTGTACAACCTGTGTAATCATTCCCTAGATTAAAAGCAAAAACATTGCTGGAACCCAGGACCCGAGAAATCCTCTTGGGGCCCCTTGCAGTCATGAACCTCTCACTCCAGAGTCTACAGCATCCCGTCTGCACACAATCTATTCATCATGCCCTGTTCTGAATTCTGTGTACAGGAAATGATAATCCATTTTGTTTCTGGCCTCTTTTGCTCTGCATTTTATGAGATTCACCCATATAGTTGCACATATTTAAGGATCATTCATTCTTACAAAACTATGGTTTGCAAGTGCTGAAATATGGTTGAATTTATTTATACATTCTATTGTTGATGAGTGTTTGGGAAATTAGGGTGGGATGAAGCAAAGAACATTGGCTCAGAGCTTATTCACATGTTCCTGTGTCTTGGAGAATTGCATCAAGAAGTACATACTTAAGCACATTTCTAGTGTCCACTCCTCAAGCCAAGTACTAAATTTCAGGGTTAGGAATAAAACCTGAATTTGCTTCGACTGGCCATAAGTTCATGCCCAGCTGCCCCCTCAACACCCTCCAAAGCCTGGCAGGGCTGTCTGGAGGATTTGTGTGAATAGGCTGCAGACTCACTTCACACACTGGCTCTCACAGCCCCAGTGACCAAGTCTCCTGGAATTGACCAGGACAAGCTCCCAGGAAGTAGGCAAGGGGGCTCCTGCTCCTCTCATACCCAAGGCTCCAGCCAGTCAGCTCTTCCTTGTTCTCACGTTCCAGACATGCCTCTTTCCTCAGGCCTGCCAGGTCCACTTCCCCCCCCGTCCTTCCAAGGTTTGGTGCAAATCCTGGAAGGCTCCATTTAGTCACGTGGTCACCCCTCCTATAGAATCCTGTTGTCTCACTTACAGTATAAGGGAATCTGGACAAGTTACTTTATCTCTAATCCCAAATTCATCCTTTTTAATGGGCTGTAAAACCTATGGGGTTGCTGTGAGTATAAAATGTCTCCAAAGTACCCACAGTGATAGACACAGGACAGTTACTTGATTTGTGCGGTTGGCCCCTGACAGTTGCTTCCAATCAATTGGATTGGTTAATTCATCAGTCAATTGATTATAGAGAGTGGCAGTATACCCTCGATTCCTGCAGTGCTCCCACACTAGTGAACAATGTGACAATGATGGAGCTGACAAGGAGAAAGGAAATGGGCAGTAATTAGGAAAGAGAAAAGAGGCAGGGAGGTAAGTGAGGGAGAGAAGTCATGGAAGGCAATGTATTTTTATCACCTTATCAGAGAAGGAAGGCTTCACACCTTAGGGTTTGGGGAATGGTTAAATACAGGACGTGTGCCACTGGATAAATAAGTTCAACAGCAATTTATTAACTACGTATATTCACAGCCATGGGGAAAAGGCCACGCAGGGCCTCATGGCACTTGGGAAAACCATGTACAGGCAGAGGCCGTGGGAAGCAGGGTTTTTACTAGCAAGAGGTTGAGGTGACCTTTGATTCTCACATGAGGACGTGATAGACCGATTTGAGTCATTTCACAGGGTGGCAGAGAACTGAAGCCTACTACTCAGAGATGAGCAGGAATTGTACCCAGAACCCATGAAAAGGAGGGTTGCTTGGCTAGGGGATCTTATCCGTGGGAGAAGAGGGAAGAAGTAAACATCCAGTCAGGACACTGGAGGCCCTCCAGGTGTTCTCCAGAGTCAAGGCACACATAATGCTGGGCCTTAATTTCAGGCTTCAGACCAAATAATGTCATGCACAGGAAGATATGTTGACAGTGACCAGCTTCTTGGAGAGGAGGAATGCCCAGGACATAGGCATTCTTCCCTGGTCATGGTTGTATTTGAGGGCTAGAAAGGGACCTTGGAGATCCCAGATTCACTCCCTCATTGCAGAGGTGAAGCAATTGAGCCCTGGAAGAGGAAGGCAGAGATGAGGACAGAACTGAGTCCTGGGACCAGGCCACATCTTATGCATGAATAAGAGGCCCAAGCCCTCCCCTCACCCTAACCTTCCCCTTTCCTTTCTTGAGGTTGACCTACCACAGTCACTGCCCTCATTCATTTGGAAGCCAACTTCACACATTCTGAAGTATCAGATACAGACAGCAACAGTCTGCATATAATTTCCTCTTTCTCTTTTTAAAATTTCTCTATTATTCATAAGCTCCTTCCCCTTCCATCTTTCCCCCCTTTTATGAGTCTCATCCTGAAGGACCTGGTCTCTTCTAGACACTGAGGGCACTGCAATGTCAATGCCTATAAAAACTCTCTGCAGCCCTCCTCACCCACTTCCTTATTATTGCTCTGGTTTCTGAACTCTAGTAGGCACCACTGAACTATGCTGAGCAACCCTGAATAGCTCAGGGAGGGAGGGGGCCTGGGAGAGAGACCTATGGAGGGAGCACCAGTGCATTTTATTCTTCCCGGAGTTCTCCCCTCGCAGGTGTTTCCCTGCACTGGGTGACTCAGACATGCATGGCTGCTGTCTTCCCCCTAGCTGTGAACGCTGAACCAGAAGGAGCACGAGAGGTACCTGTAGTGCTCCTGTCCTTCTCTACTTTGCTTCTGCACCTGATGTTTGCTTCTCACGGTGAGGCATGTCTTGGAAAGGAAGATCTGCCACCATCTGACCAAAATGTAGTTATTCCAAATGAGGGGCAGAAGGCCTTGGCCGACCTCAGAAATTGGGACAGAGACAAGGATGTGAAATCCTTGGCTTTTCCCAAGGCGAAAGAGAAAATATAAGAGACAAGATGTGTGCAGGGGAGCTGGTGTCAAGGAGCTAGGTGCCGCACGCTGGCTGTGAGCAGCAGGAGGACAGATTAGCACTGAATCCTGTGTGGTCCAGGGATTACGTCGTCGTCGTCAGGCTCTTTCCCCTGGTTCCTGGAGAAGGCAGCTGGTGGGACGGGGGATGGTACCAGTTTCATGGGCCTGCAACCTGGATAGCTGCACAGGACTTTTAATTTTTGAAACTGTGTTTTGTAAGTGAAATGTGATGAGCCAACAGAGCATGTGCACGGACAAAGGAGATGCGGCAGGCAGCAGAGGGTGTGCCTGGGGCCTCAGGCCTGCGGGCTTGGTAGGCAGGGGGCAGCGTGCAGAGGCGCTAGCTTGACCACCGGGTGCCCGTGAGCATGTAGGGGGCATCTAGGGGCAGCAGGGCCCCAAGTGGTGATGGCAGCAGCAGCAGCATTAGAACCAGCAGCAGCTCCAGCCCTGTGGGAGTTGAGGGGTTCAATGGAGGGGAGTGCTAAGCTCTGCGTTGGGCAGCTGGCTGGACCGTCTATCTTCAGAGCCCATTCATGCGGCATCTGCACAAATATTAAATGTCCACTATGAGTGTCAGGGTGCTAACTGAAGGTGCTCAGAAAGCAAACTTAGCAAATTCTTAAAAAATGAAAGTGGACGTGGACATTTTGATGCAGTATATTAGAGAGTCATTAGAATTCTTCAAAAAGTTTAGAATATCTGGCTTAAAAACTACTGCTACACTGCAAAGCAAGTATCTACAAGCTGAGAAATAATAAATCAAACGAAAAGATCATTGCCATCAGCAGAAAAAAAACACTTTTTATATGAAGCTTTGGAAGAACCAAGTATTAATAAGGAAGACAATTGTAAAATTAATCTTTCTTTGTAATGGAAGACACAGAGCTAGGATGAATAAGCAGGCATTGTGAAATATGTTCTAAGCAGGAATCAACTTTTGTTTTTTTAGACTGAACATTTCTTACAGGCTATGTCAGAGGAAGCATTAAAATGCTATTGTTTAAATTTACATTTAAAATTAAACTCAGGAGCGGGCCACAGTGGCTCAGCAGGCAGAGTTCTCACCTGCCAGGCCAGAGACCGGGGTTCGATTCCCGGTGCCTGCCCATGAAAACAAAAAAAACAACTAAATTCCGAATTACACTAAATTGATTTGCTTGCAGAATTAACTCTTTTTAGAAAAATTAGTTCACAAAAGAATCATGAGCTCTGGGTGTACCATTTTACACTTTGAAATAATTTCAGAAACTCATCCCTATAAAATATTCACAGCCTATAAAATATTCTTAACCAATACAGAATCTGTTGAACAGAAGATCCTTCACAAAGTTAAAAATTATCAAAAATTATATATAATTTTAAATTTCCAAAAGCAACAACGCATTCAAGTACATGGATTAAAAAATGAATCTCCTTAAAAGCATACGTTTTGATGTGATACTAAACTAATTTCTAGAAGTAAGTCAGAAAGTTCTTATGACCAGTCAAGATATCACACTAATAAAATTAGTATTTATTGCATTATACAAAGTAAGACACCAAAATATTGTTTTTGCAATGTGTAAGCTGAAGTTATTACTTTTATATCAGCATCACCCATATTATGTTTTATATGTACTAAAATATTTTAAAGGAAAAAGCTTTATATTTTAGTGCCTTTAACTGCACTTTACCCCCTGCTTTTTGCAAAATGGGTCCCGCATTTTCATTTTGTATTGAGGCTTGGGTATTATATAGCAGGGCCTGCCAAAGGGTAAGAAGTTTCCAGGCCCCTGCAGGATAGCACAAGTGAGAAGTGGGGGTAGAGCCTTCACCAAGCAGGGTGCTACAGGTTGACCTCAGCTCTTACAGGGCTTCTGTGACCTGCCTCATCTGAGGGGTCCACGCAAGGGGACTCCTGCCAAGGGCAGCCTGGACCCATAATCGGCAGTCATGCAGAACAGGCAGCATCCAGCAGTGGGGAGGACGCTGTCCACACCACAAGGCTCAGGATGGAGGGTTGGGAGAGAGATAGGTTACTGTAGGGTGTTACTTTTTAACCTGAAAGCAATCTCAGGGTTTGATTAGATTATATTTTCTGTCTTACGCAGAACTGGGAACTTGAAATAGAAATTCATGGCAATTGATGGAAAATAAGAAAAAATATACATATTTGTACACCTAGTTTTGTGACACATGCAGTCTACACTTAACATTAGGTTCCTAATTGTTCTTCTTGGTACCATGGGGTCCTCCGGGAGATGGTGGGGGTGTGGCTAGGGGAAGCGGACAAGGGGAGATACTTTAATAAAACAATATTCTAATTAAGAAAAGTTTTATATCCAGATGTGAATAAAATGCAAACTTAACTGTCTTTATCCCCTAGTATCTATTATTAGCATTTACTTGGACACAATTCCATAAATCCTCAATGCATATTCAACTGCATCTGTATATATGTTTAAAAAAATCGTAACCCAAATGGGAATTTTCTGATGCAGAGGTTTTTTCGCTTCTCAGTTCACTTAGCAAGGCCTCTTGTTCAGCTCCTCATGCCCCCATGTCAGGGAGAAAGTTGTTCGGTCATTGATTTCCCCACTGAATTCCTAAGAATTCAGGCTGCTTCCCCATGTCTCATGCCTCAGTCAGTGGTGTAGTGAAATTGGATCTTGGCTCTCCCCAGCCAGGGTAACTGCAGAACCCAGTCCTGGACGGGAAACCAGTGGGCCCGAGGGAGTGTGCAGGGTCAGTGATAACAGATGGGGCTGCTGGCCCATCAGAGAGCGACTGGCCACTCTGATGCCCATTTAGGCAGGGCTTGTCATCACAGCATGCGAGTTGCTGTCTGTCAGTCTGCAGAGAAAATGAGGGCCTTGCTCCCAGGGCACCTCCTCCTGCAGGTCCCACACCAGGGTTTGGCCCCACTCGATCTCACCTACACCCTTCGGTGTCATGTCTTCCCATCTAACGTCCCGGGCTCTAGCTGATCCCCGTTTCCCCATCCTGGGCTCTAGCTGGTCCCTGTCTCCTCTCCCTGCGTGTTGTAGCGCTCCTGACTGATTCTCTGTCTCCACTCTTTTGGTCTTCACACCTTCCACCTCGCTGGGATAGCTCTTGATCCACATGACATCCTGACCACGGCCTCATCCTCCAAAATGTTCAGTTTCTCCATTTTGAGGCTGGACGCCATCTGCATCGATTTTTAGCAATTTATATTTTGTTAGAAATGAACCATTTCATCCATGTTTCTAAATTCACCAGCATGAAGTAAATTACATTTATCTCATATAATTAAAAAAAATATATTCCCAATTTTAGCCTTCTATTCCTAATGTTACGTCCTTTTCTCTTGATAGTCTTGCTAGAATTTTCTCTGTCATTCCTTCACTACCTTTTAGTTTTGTTGATAGGCTCCATTTTATTTTCCTAGAAAACTACTGCTTTGGTTGAGGTTGATTTTGCTTGATTTTGGTTGAGGCTGTCCAAAAAAGAGGCACAACACCTAGCTGGTCTCTGGATTTTGGTGACAACATATGCCTCATTTGGGTGTGCTACTCCAGCCCATTTATCAAGTGACCAGAGAAGCTGCTAATTTTGAGTGGGGACCTGAACAAGAGGAGGCATGTAGAACAATACTTGGGACACTGTAAGTATTTAACAAATGCATGCTGAGTGAATGCATTTATCTCATTTTCGTTATTACAAACATCACAGCATTTAGCTAAAACTTACTCCACAGCCCTCCCCTGTACCCTTAAACTTCCCACACTTCATTCTTCCACATCAGCCTCCACCCTACACTGACGTCACAGGCATCCTCTCACCAACACGGAATCAAAGGTCATCTCCTGCAGGAACCCTTTGTACCGCCTCCATTCTTTCTGTCTTCAGTCTTTTCACTGGGCTTTTCAACCTAGAGTTATTTTTGTATATTATCTCATCCTGTGAAATTTTCATTCACTAGAGAGCAAATCAA
>PVIY010029574.1:0-31821 GCA_004026745.1 Myrmecophaga tridactyla
GTTCATGAAGTTTTTAGCCATTTATATTTCCTCTTTGGAAAAGTTTCTATTAAAGTCTTTCGCCAATTTTTGAATTGGGTTGTTTGTCTTTTATTGTTGAATTGTAAGATTTCTTTGACTATTCTGGATATCAAACCCTTATCGGATATGAGGTTTCCAAATATTTTTTCCCATTCACTACACTGTCCTTTCATTTTCTGTGCAAAGTCCCTTGAAACACGAAAGTTTTCAATTTTGAGGATGTTCCATTTATCTCAACCCTACATTTTCTTCTAGGAGTTTTATGTTCCTATCCCTTATGGCTAAGTCTTTGATTCATTTTGAGTTAACTTTCATATAAGGTGTGAGATAATAGGGATCCTCTTTCATTCTTTTGGATATGGATATTCAATTCTCCCAGTAGCATTTGTTGATGGGGCTCTTCTGTTCCAGTTGAACGGACTTGTTATCCACCAAATTTAGAAAACAAGCTACTTCCAAACATCATGCAGTTTTCAGAGTTCAGGTGTTTCTAGTGATTCAGGTGAAATGTATTAGTGTTGAAGTAATTGGAAGAGTTTTAAATTCATCTATTGGTCTATGTGAGTGAGATGATCTGAGTGTTGTGAATTTAAGAAAGCAGGACAAAATACTCGGCATTTGTAATACTTGAGGATAAAATCGACATGCACACTCTGTCTTCTTCCTCAGAGTTGCTTTTAAGACATGCCCAACTTCCTATGAAGTACAGAAATTTGCAATGCTGGCAACTCTTGTGCCCAGCTGTTAATTGAGATGCATTTTCTTCCATTTAGCATGTTTAACACTCCTTGTTTTCATTCCTCTTTTCACCACGTTTGACACTAAATTGCTATATTTGGCAGTAGGGTTAGTGCACCACCAGGTTTCTATTATCTCTAATGATCAGCACTTTCACTCCTATGCCACAGGGGCTTCTCCCACTTCCTTTACTCAGGAGTTGCTCAGGCCTGTGAAACATGAATTCCTGGGAATGATTTCCCTTGGAATCTGCATTTCTCCCAGTGAAATAACAATCATCAACACTAAGAGTTCTTCAATGTTCCAGATTCTGAGTTGTATTTATATCTGTGACATCCTTTAAAAATTTTTTCCTACAATTGTAAAATGTACATCTAGTGATTTATGTCCTCCTCTCATTTGAATTTGACACAGGCTTAACATGCTTGCTAAAGTCAGACTTCTCAAACTGATGGAGGAATGATGCTATTTGCCAGACTTTGATGCCTTCTTTCTTTTATTTTTCTTTTACCCTCTAGCATAGACATCTGCTTTCCTAATAAAATACTAAGCTGAGTTCCCTCAAAGTGAGAGAAGTGATATCAATTATTTTACAGTACTATGAAAGACAATACAAGATAGCAAGAGAAAATAAAGTCTAATTGAGTGATAATGCTTGTCTAAGAATTGATACCCACTTAGTTTGTCTCCAATTATTTGCCCCGAGTCTTGTCCTTTATTCAAAGCTTCCTCAAATTCATTCTGGATAGTTCTCCATCTAACTTTTCTCACTTTCCAGACCAGGTGACCTTGATCTCATCTGAAACAGGTAAGCAACTACTGTTATTTCTCTTGCTTTACTTATATTTTTTATGTTGGCACAAATTCTATGCTTTTCTCTCTTAAATGCCCTAGACTTTTCAAGCACCTTCTTTTATTGCCACCAGTGTTTTGAATGTGAATGAATGACAATATTTATGAATGCTTCAATTGAATTTATTCACTTTTTATTGAGATAAAATTCAACGATCATAAAATTTACTACTTTAAAGTGCAAAATTCATTGTTACATTGAAACAGTTGTGCAACCATTACAATAATATAATTTTAGAACCCGTTCATCACCCCACAAAGAAGCTTCATCTACATTGCAGAAACTGTCATCTCTCATCCACCAAGACCTAAGCAACCGCTAATTTGCATCTAGAAGTATGCCTAGCGTGATTTTTTATATTGAAAAATTCATGTAATATGTAGTCTTTTGTGGTTGGCTTATGTATTAGTTAGGGTTCTCTAGAGAAACAGAATCAACAAAAAACAAATATAAAATTTATAAAAGTGTCTCATGTAACCGTGGGAACTCACAGTCCAAATTCCACAGGGCAGGCTAGGAGCTGATGATTCTGATGAAGGGTCTGGATGAACTCCACAAGAGAGGCTCTCCAGCTGAAGCAGGAAGAGAGCCTGTCTCTTCTGAATCCTCCTTAAAAGGCTTCCAGTGATTAGATTAAACATCACCCATTGCAGAAGACACTCCCTTTGGCTGATTACAAATGGAATCAGATGTGGATGCAGCTGACATGGTCATGATTTAATTTTATGAAATGTCCTCATCACAACAGACAGGCCAGCACTTGCCCAACCAGACAAACAGGTACCAGCACTTGGCCAAGTTGACACATGAACATGATCATGACAGTTGACCCCTTGTCAACTTGGCAGCTATACATATCACCTTAAACCATACCTAATTTCTAAATAAAAAACAATAAAACATACATTTTTTTTCACCTAACAATACTCAACTGCCTTGCATATAACTGGAAACAATAAATCTCTCCAGAATAGGGTGCAAGTCCTGGGGTAATAGTCATTCATAAACTTGATATTTTACAACTTAAATAGTATAACTTGAACAAAACAGCATTACAGTCCTCATTTCTGTAATTGATCATGTGGTTGCAGTTAATATTTATCACTACCTTCTTCCACTACCCATTCCATGTTCCCTTTACCCTCAGCAAGCATTTCAGCTGGCCATGGTTCTTCGCCTGGTGGGGTGACCCAAACCTTCCTTTGCTGAAGTCACCCTCTGATGCGCATTCACATGGAACACAAATATGCTCATGTTTTTAGCCCACTCAGAAAGGTCTATCCACATACTTCTTCCCCAGTCTTCTTTTTCATCAATTGTCCAATTATGGTCTTTCCAAGTTCCCGACCATCCAGCTAAACCATTAATAACAGCCTATGAGTCAGTATACAAATAAGCCTCTGGCCAGTTCTCCTTCCAAGCAAAATGAACAACCAGGTGCACTGCTCAAAATTCTGCCCACTGGGAGGATTTCCCCTCACCACTATCTTTCATGGACACCCCAGAAAGGGGTTGTAGTGCTGCAGCTGTACACTTTTGGGTGGTACCTGCATATCATGCTGAACCATCTGTAAACTGTGTCCAAGTTTTCTCTTCCTCAGTTAATCCACTGTAAGAAACTCCCCAGGAGGCCATAGCTCTGGTCTGGGAAAGAGAAGGTAATGTGGCAGGAGTGGAGACCATGGGCATTTGGGCCACTTCCTCATGTAACTTACTTGTGCTTTCAGGACCTGCTCTGGCCCTATCTCATATATACATGTCCATTTTACAATAGAGTGCTGCTGTGCACACCCAACTTTATGGCTTGGTGGTTCAGACAACACCCAGCTCATGATACGCAACTCAGGTCTCATGGTAACTTGGTGGCCCATAGTTAAGCATTCAGTCTCTACTATGGCCCAGTAGCAAACAAAAAGCTGTTTCTCAAAAGGAGAGTAGTTATCTGCAGCAGATGGTGAGGCTTTGCTCCAAAATCCTAAGGGTCTGTTCTGTGATTCTCCTATAAGGGCCTGCCAAAAGCTCCAGACAGCATCTCTATTTGCCGCTGACACTTCCAGGACCATTGGTTCTGCTGGATCATATGGCCCAAATGACAGAGCAGCTTGTACAGCAGCCTGGACCTGTCACAGAGCCTCCTCTTGTTCAGGTCCCCACTCAAAATTAGTAACATTTCTGGTCACCTGATAAATGGGCTGGAGTAGCATGCCCAAATGAGGAACATGTTGTCGCCAAAATCCAAAGAAACCAACTATGTGTTGTGCCTCTTTTTTGGTCATAAGAGGGGCCTGATGCAGCAACTTATTCATCACCTTAGAAGGGATATCTCGACATGCCCCACACCACTGGACACCTAGAAATTTCACTGAGGTGGAAGGCCCCTGTTTTTTTGTTGGATTTATCTCCCATCCTCTGACACACAAATACCTTACCAGTAAGTCTAGAGTAGTTGCTAGTTCTTCCTCACTTGGTCCAATCAACATGATATCATAAATATAATGGACCAGTGTGATGTCTTATGGGAGGGAGAAATGACCTAGGTCTCTGTGGACAAGATTATGACATAGGGCTGGAATTGATATACCCCTTAGGTAGGACAGTGAAAGTATATTGCTGACCTTGCCAGCTGAAGCAAACTGTTTCTGGTGGTCCTTACTAATAGCTATTGAGAAAAAAGCATTTGCCAGATCAGTAGCTGCATACCAGGTACCAGGGGGTACCACATCTGGAACAGTAGTTGCAATTGGAGTTACCACCAGGTTGAACTTATGATAACCCACTGTCATCCTCTGAGACCCATCTGTTTTCTGCAAAGGCAAATAGGAGAGTTGAATGGGGATGTAGTGGGAATCACCACCCCTGTATTCTTCAAGTTCTTAAGAGTGGCAGTAAGCTCTACAATCCCTCCAAGAATCTGGTATTGCTTCTGGTTTATTATTTTGCTAGGTAGGGGTTGTTCTAGTGGCTTCCACTTGGTCTTTCCCACCATAACAGCCCTCTCTGCACGAGTTAGAGAGCCAGTGTGGGGATTCTGCCAGTTGCTCAGTATGTCGATACCAATTACACATTCTGGAACTGGGGAAATAACTACAGAATGGGTCTGGGGACCCACTGGACCCAGTGTGAGATGGACCTGAGCTAAAATTCTATTGATCACCTGGTCTCCATAAGCCCCCACTCTGACTGTTAGACCAGAGTGATGTTTTGGTTCCCCTGGAATTAATGTCACTTCTGAACCAGTGTCTAATAATCCCTCAAGTATCTGATCATTTCCTTTTCCCCAATGCACAGTTACCCTGGTAAAAGTCATTGTCCTCCTTGGGGAAGGCTTGGAGGAAGATTAACAGTATAAATTTGTGGCATTGTGTTATAGTTTGCTAGCTGTCAGAATGCAATATAACAGGAACAGAATGGCTTTTTCAAAGGGGAATTTAATAAGTTGCTAGTTTACAGTTCTGAGACCAAGACAATGTCCCAATTAAACAAGTATAGAAATGTCCAATTAAAGGCATCCAGGGAAAGATACTTTGATTCAAGGAGGCCAATGAAGTTCAGGGTTTCTCTCTCAAGTGGAAGGGCACATGGCAAACACAGAGTTTCTCTCTCATCTGGAAAGGTCCATGGTGAACACAGTCAGAGTTCATCCCCCATCTGGAAGGGCACATGGCAAACATGGCATCATCTGCTAGCTTCTTCTCCTGGCTTCCTGTTTCATGAAGTTCCCCAGGAGGCATTTTCCTTCTTCATCTCCAAAGGTTGCTGGCTGTTGGACTCTGCTTCTCATGGCCATGTCATTTTGCTCCACTGTCTCTGAATCTCTTTCTTTCCCCAAAATGTTTCCTCTTTTATAGGGCTCCAGAAACTAATCAAGATACACCCAAATGGGTGGAGACATGTCATCACCTAATCCAGTTTAACAACCACTCAGAATAAATCGTATCTCCAGGGAGATTATCTAATTACAGATTCAAACATCCAATACTGAATAGGGATTAGAAGAAACACTGCTTTTACAAAATGGATTGGGGTTAAAGCATGGTTTTTCTAGGGTACATACATCATTTTAAACCAACACACAGTGTAACAGGGTTCTCCCCCAAAGGGACCTGGCCTCCCCTTCACTCAAGGGGCTCTGGGTCTGTAAACTGTCTCAAGTCTGGAAATTGATTAAGGGGGCGTGACTCTGTGTTTTTGTAATTCAGGTTAGACTTCTGTTCACTTGACCTGGAACTCTTGTTTATACAGCATGAACAAGAATTTAGTAGACTGTCCATCTATTGCATTTCTAGGTACACCATGATTTACTATCCAATGCCACAAATATCTGCAAGTCATATTATTTTGACTCCTGCTTTGAGTTTGCTGTCTATTATAATAGCCACATCCACCCTGTCTTTGACAATTAAGTGCTGCCACCTGGCTTCTGCCAACTTGGGATCTGGTCATCTACATCGTGTTTAAGGATTCCAGCACAGTGACAGCAGTTCCTACAGTACTATTTGACCTATTTGACCTACAGAGAAGTGCAACTACAGAACTTTTCAGGGATGATGGTGCTAGTCTCACAAATTTATTTCCCACTGTTCTAGTACAATGTGCATCCTCTGGACATTCCTGGGGTGTAACAGCATACTTTGCATGATAAATCCACTCTAATATTCCAATCTCTCTAAGCCTCCTGATCCCCTCATCTACATTATACCAGGACAGTTTTGGATTTCAACCTCAGGTAATGTTGGATACCTTTTGATCCGTGTTTCAACCAACCATCAAGCAAACTGTTAATGCTTTTTCTAACCCCTCGAGCTATAACATTGGATGCAGAATATCTGCTTAGTGGGCCCATATCAATAAATTCAGCCTGATCCAGTCTTATATTACTCCCACCATTATCCCTTAAAATCCTTTGCCATGCATATTTCCCTGATTTCTGTCTATATAAACTGGAAAATTCACACAGTTCTTTTGTATAATGTACCTCCTCATGTGTGATACTTTGTACCTCACCTTTAGGGGCCTGTTGGGACTTCAGTCTCATTATAGGTCTGGAAGAAATGAGGGGTGGTGGGGATGGGTCATAAAAAGAATAAGAAATCTCTTCCAAGCCATTTGCTCCAGGGCATTTATTTGCAGTTTCATCTGGTGAAACAGGATTAATCACTCTAGGGCTAATCACTTAAAGCGAAGGTTGGGTGGCCAACTCCTCAAGGAAGGCTGGAGGTTGGGCAGCTATGTCCTCAGGGAAGACTATTACAGGGTTATCTAGAGATGACTCAGCATGACATAGGGTTTCAACCTCACCCTCAACATCATTATCAATCCATATGTCACCACCCATTTTTCAGGGTCCCACTCTTTTCCAATAAATGCCTTCATTTTAACAGAAAACACCATGCAACATTGAGATTTCAGTTTATGTTGTAAACTTGCTCCTCTGACAATAAGATTCTGAGTCTGATTTTCAGAGATCGCAAGTCTACAGCTATAAGAAATAAGATTTTCCTTCATGATACTCATAGAAACTTCTACATCTGTGAGACGAAGCTTAAGCTTCTTGTTTGAAGCCTTAAGCCCATTCCTTTCATTCTTTAATGTATCTAGTGTATCTAACAACAACCAGCCAACATCCCTATACCTCTTATTTCCACAAAACTCCATAAAGATGTCAAAAACATTATCCCCTAGAGCCTGGCTTCATACAAGCAAAGCATTAGGAGAATCAACTGGTGATATTTTGAGTATCTCTTTTGCCAACTCACTTGATGGATTGGGAGTGTCATTCTGATTATGGGAATCTGAGTCCTTAGTTCCTTTGAGTCCAGTCAGAGTAGAAAATCATTCATAAAAACCCATTTTTAAGATTCTGTTTCTTAAGAACCATTCCTGGTACCAAGGTGTATTAGTTAGGGTTCTCTAGAGAAACAGAATCGATAGGAAACACTCACAAATATAAAACTTATAAATGTGTCTCATGTAACTGTGGAAACACAGGGTCCAAAATCTGGTGGGCAGGCTGTGACACCGACGATTCTGATGGATGGTCTGGACGAACTCCACAGGAGAGGCTCAACGGCTGAAGCAGGAAGAGAGCCTGTCTCTTCTGAATCCCCCTTAGAAGGCTTCCAGTAATTAGTTTAAGCTTCACACATTGTAGAAGATACTTCCCTTGGCTGATTACAAATGGAATCAGCTTAGATACAGCTGACGTGATCATGATTTAATTCTATGAAATGTCCTCATCACAACAGACAGGCCAGCACTTGCCCAACTGGACAAACAGGTACCACCACTTGGCCAAGTTGAGACATGAACCTAACCATGATAGCTTATTTCTCTTAGCATAAGGTTTTTATAAAGCTGTAGCCTGTATATTAGCACTTCATTCATTTTTAATGTTAAATCCAATTGTAAAGACATGCTGCATTTTACTTATCCATTCATCAATTGATTAATATTTGGATTTTTTTTCCCTTTGTCATCTATGATGAATTGTATTGCTAGGAATGAATATTTTTTTAAAATATTTGAAATATTTTCTATTTAAGTTATGGTAAATTCATGGATGTTTTCTTGGAATGGTTTAATGATGGATTCAATTTCCTTAAGAAATGTTTGACTATTCAATTTTTATGTATTTTTGTAACCATTTCAAGGAGTTACATATGTTAAAAATTTGTAAATTTAATCAAACTTTTAAGATTTATTGGCATCAAAGTGTTTGCCAAAAGACACAATATTATTATTGTACAAATGATAATATTGTATACTTGATGATTATTTGATTCCATATTCTGGCCTAACAAGATTTCTATTTAACAAGTCTAGACAAGCTAGGAGAATAAAATTTTATTATTGCAGAAAAGGACAAAATAACTCATTGCTCTGGAAAGCTCCATTTGAAATATAACTTTCATGTTTTGTGGAGGAAGAAAAAATATATATACACACAAACAATATCTGAAAAATATACTGGAAGCATTTTTACACATTGTATGTTCTAGATAATGTTGAAAACCATATAAAACAGAAATACAAAAGCAATTATAGATCACTGTTTTTGAGCTGAGAGGTTTTGTTTTCCCCCATCAATATATAGCTCAATCAAGGAGAAGAGATGATTAAACGGCTCCCACATCATCTGAAGACTACAGTAACACAAAAGAAAACCTGTAAAATCAGTGTGTTGCAACTAAAGAATAACTAAAAATAAGAGAACCTTCAGAAGTTTTTAAGTGTCCTGCTTTTCCTGATACTGACTCAGTTTATGATACAAGAAGAAGATAATTAAAATATCAGGAAGAAATTTTTATGGGCCGCAGATTTAATCAGGGCAAAGAAATGGGATCCAAAAGACATAGCCATCAAATATTATAATCATAATAAAACGGATTTCTTACCTTCAATTTGCACAAATTCAAGTAATAAGCAATATGTTAAAAACAGTGAAAAACTTTAGGTTTTATAACCCTATGTTTTATGAAAATCTTCAACCTTATTAATAATTTTTACTAACACTTAACAATACTACTGTCAATGTTATCATGTGTTTCTTTAATTTGGACTGCTCTCCAATAGCATGTCTATCGATCTCACATTGTTTTAATGTACAGAAAAGATGATATATAATGTAAGTGATGGCATAAAAAGAACAGAGGAAGGCAAGATTTTGAAAGAAAAAGATGATTCTGAGAAAATAATGGCAGTTTCTTCAAAAGTATCAGTATTAGATATACACAATGAATATTTCTCAAAGTTCAAATCAATCTTTTAATACGTGGTTATTTGTAAGTGGAATTAATATGGGAAAATCTTATTGAGAAATATATGTGTGCAACTTAAATAAATACGAGTAGAAATATGGAAAAATTGATTCAAGAAAGATTATGTAAATAAAAAATGAATTAAAATTTTCAGATTTTGGAAATTTACCCCCTATTACCACTTTAATCTTTTGTCCCTCTCAAATATATGATTCTTGAGCTATCTTTTCTTCATTTAGAGGCTTCAATCATCACCTAAGTCCAAAGATAATGACTCCCAGATGTTCACCATCAGCATATAATTTTTCTTAGATATGTGTTCAGGTAAGTCTTACCCTGGTTTCCAAATCCATAAAGGATTTGGTCATTGATATATCATCTCCTATCACTCTTCTTCACTTATATTAAATGGCAAATAAACTGGAAATTTTCTGTAACATCTACCATGTCTATTTCATTTCTGCCTTAGAATCTTTGACCTTATGATTTCCTTGGACTAAAATGCTCCTTATCAAACTGTTTATTTGTTGCTGAATCAAAAAAAGCTGTGTAAAATGACTTACACATCTGGGGCGCTCCTTTAGGTGTTGGGAAAACAGCACTGATTAAGAGGAAAAAGGCTCTAACCTCATGGAGCTTGCATTGTAGTGTGGAAGAAAGATAGTAAAAATTTGACATGTATTTCAGAGAGGGTTAAGCATATGGAAAAAAAATAAATAGTGTAAGATAAACAGAGAATTGTGGACAGAATGGAACATTGCTAGTTATGAAGAAGGACATGATATGTTCACGATAATATGACAGTCACTGAAGGAAATGATGGTGTAATCCACAAGACTATCAGGGCAACAGCAGTATGGCAGAGGGGAGAACCAACACTAATCCTGGAGACAAAGATGTCCTTGACTGCTTCAAAGAACAACAAAGAAACCAGAGTTTGGAACAGAGTGGACAATGAAGAGAGAGAGTTAATAGCTATAATTAAAAGTTTAGCTTTACTCAAAATAAACTAACTATAAGTCTTTGGAGAATATGCATGCAGAAAGTGCTATGATTTCAGTCTTACAAGGAACATTCTGGTTGCTAAATATGGAATATATTCCATGAGAGCTAGACTGGAGGCTTTTGTGATAACACAGGCAATAAATGTCAACAGCTTGTACTACATTAGGAGTGATGGAGAACGAAATCTGCTTAAATATTATCTCTTCAGAGGTACTATCCACGATTACTCAACTTAATCACTTCATTGTAAATATTCACAGCAATAATCACTGTCTGATTTTTATTTATGTATCTATATCTATCTACATACATACATACATACATACAGATAAATACATAGATATACAAAAATGACTTGTTCTTTATTGCTTGTTTCTGCCTATATGAATGTAAGACCCTCTAAATCATAGGTTTTGCATTGTGTATCTTTGTATCCCCTATGCTTTGAATAGCACCCAAAATATCAAGCAACTTATTATATATTTGTAAGTTTAATAGCAAAAGAGTGCTCGCTTCAGCAGCACGTATACCAAAATTGGAACGATACAGAGAAAATTAGCATGGCCCCTGAAAGGATGGCGTGCAAACCTGTGAAGCGTTCCATATTAAAAGAAAAAAAAATTGACTAGAAAGCTCTACTTGGATATCTCACAAACACTTCATAAAAAATGAAGTCAAAATTGAATTCATCAACTTGTCCTACTTGAACCCCATCCATCTCTTCCATTCTTTTTCTCAATGAATAACATCATAATCCATTCATTTTCTTAATGCGTTCACTAGCATTCAAGTTTTCATTTCCTCTTAGCATGCTTATCAAAATAATAAAATCTTCTCAATCCTCGAAAATATTTCATAAAATCACTGAATTTTTTTCTATTCTCTCCTTTACTTTTATGGCTCAAAATAACCACTTATTGTTAGGACTTTTACAATGGTCTCTATTAGTTTCTCTTCTTCCATTTATATTCCTGATTTGACATGTTACAATCAGAGTGACCTGATTATGCCACAGCCCTGCTGAATAGACTCCAATGAATTTCTGCTTCCAACAATAATGAAGTAACAAGGTTTAGACTTAATATTTCTAAACAAACACCTAGAAACTGGAGTTGAAGGTGGCTGAAATAATTAGAGATTGTGTGGCATAATTTTGGAGAGCAAGGATATATTTGGATAACGACAAATGTATTTCCTCTTGAGATTAATATCAAATTGTACACTTGTAATAAAAAATCCTTGAGGCTAATGAATAATAACAAGGAAGATCAAATCTGAACAATTTCCAGGGCTCTGACAAACTAAAAAGATAGTCAAACCATGAAAGGTCAGAATAGGAAGTCCTCACTGATGACCCATGGAATTCAATAGATGAACCAAGAGTGATACATTTAAGTAGCAGGACTAACCTATTCCTACAATGCATACTACTTCAAATCCACTCTAACAAAGCTTAAAAGTTAACCTTGGAAAGATCAGGTTAACATTGAAATAACTTAGCTGCCAGGTCCTAAAAATTCAACGCGAAAGGAAGAACACACAAAGTCACAATGATTTTCATCATCCAGTCAAAATTGCTATACACCAAAGGGAAGGAAATGTGACTCACAATCAGAGGAAACACTATCAATAGAAACAAATGATGCACGTAGTAGAAAAACTCAACCTGCCTCTAGGTGTGCCTAAGAGTCACCTCCAAAGGAACTCTTTTGTTTTCAGACATGACCTCTCTCTCTCTCTCTCTCTCTCTCTCTCTCTCTCTCTCTAAGCCCAACTCTGTAAGTGATAACGTTGCCCTCCCCACTACATGGGATGTGATATCCAAGGGTAAAAGTCTCCTTGGCAGCATGGGCGATGACCCCCAGGGATGATACTGGCCCTGACACCATGGGATCAACAATGTGATCCTGACCAAAAAGGGGGAAAAAGTGCAACCAGTAAGGTACCAGTGGCTGAGAGAGTTCACACAGAGTTATGAGTCTACTCTGGAAGTCACTCTTATGCAAGCTTCAGGTAGACATTGCTACCTTTCATAGCTTGCCAAATCCCAACCAAAACCATTCCTGCCAGTCCTAAAGAACACCTATGGCATTATATAAGATTCTACAAAGTTTCCATGCACTAGGGTAGCTTTCCAGAAACCTACAACCTCCACATGGATCCCTAGACCAGATAAGTCCTGAAACCTATAGGGGCCAGTCTCTCCAGAACATCAAACAGTTCCATCCCCCTATCCCGTTTTATTGACAGCCTCTTCCAACATGAAAAATTAAGAATGGGTGTAGCCCAAATACTCCTAAAGAGTGGGAGAAAGATCAAAGGTGATGGTGGAGTTATACAGGGAAGGTAGGGTTTAACAAACAACTGTGATTGCTGAATCATTCATTATATTGATATTTTTTTAGTCTCTGGTATCTTAGAGCAGCTAGAAGTGAAATCCTAAAATTATGGGATAGTAACCCATACCAAATTCTGAAATCTCTTCCGCAACTAATTGTTGTGATATGCTTTGAAATTTATTGCTTTTTTGTAAATATGTTATTTTTCACAAAAATGAATAAAAAGTTGATTGTGATTTTAAAATGCACGGCTATATCGTGATGTTACGAACCATTGATTGTACATACTGGATGATTACATGGGATGTGAATATACAATATTTATCAATTAAAATTTAAAAAAATAAATAATAGAAACAATGAGAAATTACAAAAAGGATGTGTCATCAAAGAAGGACATTAAAACACTGATTGTAATATTTCACCTTATTATTAACACTTTGCATTGGTTTGTAACATTTGTTACAATGGATGATAGCACATTTTTATAATTTTATATGATTGTTCTGTAAAACCACTTCTCTAATAAAGTAAAAATCATTACAAAAAATCTATTGCATACTTTTCTGACAAAGAGGGGGAAAAGAATTGTAGCAGATAAGGTATCAGTTTGTTGAAAGAGTTCAAATAGAGTCAAAAGGCTATTCAGGAGGCTACTCTTATGCAAGCTTTAGCAAGATATTGCTATTTATCATGACTTGCCAAACCAAAACCATTCCAGCCAATCTTAAAGAACAAAGGCTTTATCTGAGATTTTCCAAAGGATCCCTGCACTATGATTACCTTCCAGAAACTTACAAACTCCAGTTTGTAAGAAATTTTTTCCCTACCATAATCCATCAAAAACCATATTATCAATATGGTTTCTGAATAAATTCAGAAATTTTTTAGTGAAAAAATTTAGAATGGGCACAGTCAAATTGACCTTAAAGATTGGGAGAAAGATCCAAGGAGGAGGAGTCATAACAGAGAAGATAAGATTTAACAAATGAGTATGAATATTGAATCATTATATTGACATTTTTTTTAGTCTCCAGTGTCTTAGAGTGGCTAGAAATAAAAACCTAAAATTGAGGAATTGTAACTAATACCAAATTCTGAAATCTGTTCTACAACTTATTGCTGTGATGTGCATTGAAATTTATCGTTTTTTATATGCAATTTTTCACAATTAAAAAAACTAAAAATGTCTACTGTGAGTATGCTTAATGCTTAAGGATTCAGAGAAAAACATGAACATACCACAGAGACAAATAGAGGACGTAAAACATAAACAAATGTCAGTATTAGAGAATAAACATAGAATTTGTGTTGAAAATCACTTGTAAGCCTTAACAACATAATAGACACAGCAAAAGAAATCTGGTCAATAGAGACAGCAATGGAATTGATCTAAAATAAAACATAGAGGAAACAAACTGGAAAAAAAGAACAAGTTCCCAGTAAAGTATGGAAAAGCATAGTGAGTTCTAAACTATGTAATTGGATTTTCAAGAAGGGATACAGAATTGAAGTTGGGTTTATTCAGAACAAATGATTGAAAGTGAATGCCTGAAAATATTCCAAATCTGAAAATCATAAACTTACAAGCTATGAACTTCAACAAGCTTGTATAGTGATAAATAAAACCAACAAAAGGCACCATATGCCAAATTGCTAAATAAACATACAAAAACAAGTATAAATAGAAAAATCTCAAAAGTAGCCATGGAGGGTTTGAAAACATTACAAAAGGCTATAAGCAGGATAAAGATCTAAATACGTTTTGTCCAAAACACATGAAGCAAAAACTAATATATCTGAAGGAAAAAATTCAACACAGTCAGTTGTAGTTGGAGACTTTAACCCTCCTTCTTCATTAACTTATACAAGCATACAGGAAAATCTCTAATATATAGACAATGTCAGCAGTGCTCTCAATCAGATTGTTTTCACTGATATTTCAGGTAACACTCCATCAAAAAGAACCATTTAAAATTTCTCAAAATTGTCCTGGGGAAATTCAGAAATGGAGAAATATTATTCAAACTCAAATTGAAAACTTAAAATCATTCTAAAAGCAGTGAAAGTCTGTGGCACTTGAGCCACAATCGGCACCCTCAGTTCTGTGTGATGGAAGTTCTACCCATGGAAGATACAGCCAAAACTACAGGGCGCCCTTCCCACTCAGATCCTAGCCTTGAGCTAAGGTTTCTCGCTGTGAAAGGCTAGTAGCCAGCATTTCCATCTTCATAATTCAGAAGCTCTATTCCAGAAAAGAGTAACTGAGAGTTCTAGTCCCTGGCTTAACTCAGCACCTCTAATAGAATTCCTACACAAGTCATTGTAGGCAGAGGGTATTGTGGCCTTGTTACCTATGACCCAGCCCACTTATGGAAAGGAGGTACCACTCAAGAGGCTCCCACACCTACCCAGGGATACACTCAAAGCAAATATATCACTCGGAGAAAATCCAGCCGATATCCTCACCCTTAGGTCTGAAGCAGTGGCACAGTATTTTTACTAAGCAGAAGGAGGAGACAGTAAGACCAGAGACAGGCAAAGAAGAAAGAAAGTGTAGCCCATACCAAGAAAAATGCAGGCCATAGAGAGTCCCTGTCAGAGGACTGAAATATTTGACCTAACAAAGAATTCAAAGAAGGCATTAAAAATATTTTCAAATCCCTAAAGTTATCATAATTATTACAGGATAAACAATGATAATTTTTCAGCAGAAAGAGAATATCAATAATGAGATAGAAATTATAAAACTGGCAGCAAATGGAAATCTTAAATTTAAAATGTACAATAACTGAATGAAAAATTCAAAATAGGACTCAGCAATGGAGTTGAGCTAACAGAAAAAATAATTGGTGAAGTTTAAGATAGAGCTTTAAGGTAGAGCTTATTGAAGTTGATAAACACAGAACCAAAAAAAAAAAAAACTCAAAAGAATATTGACAATGTTTATTTTGCCAAAAATACATATCAGGATCCTAGCAGGAGAGGAGAGAAAGAAGCAGAAAATTTACTCAAAGAAAAAATGTCTCAGAATGGTTCAAATTTAAAGGAAAACTTCAGTCTACATATAATCACTGAAGAAGTAGTATAAATGCAAATAAATTCAATCTAAGACACATTGCAGTTAAAATGTTATAAAGCAAAGAAAAATTTTGAATACATCATTATATACAAGGGAATCCTGATAAGATTAACAACTGATTCCTCAGAAGAAACAATGGAGACCATTATTCAATGGGATGGAGAAGAGG
Organism: Myrmecophaga tridactyla; assembly: GCA_004026745.1. Classification (NCBI taxonomy): domain Eukaryota; kingdom Metazoa; phylum Chordata; class Mammalia; order Pilosa; family Myrmecophagidae; genus Myrmecophaga; species Myrmecophaga tridactyla. The sequence goes on from PVIY010029574.1 coordinate 15,965, forward strand.
GAAGGAATGTCTACCAAGAATATTATATAGAGCAATGCTATCATTTTATAAAATAAACATGTAATAAAAGCATTCTCATATAAGCAAAATTCACACCACCCTTTGATGGATATATTCAAAGGACAGACATTAACAAGTGTTGGTGAGGACATGGAGAAACTGAAACCCTCATTAATTGCTGGTTTGAATGTATAATGATCTAGTTATTTTGGAAAACAGTCTCATAATTCCTCAAAATATTAAAGAAAGGAATACTATTTGGCCCAGCAATTCTCTTTCTAATTATATACTGAAAAGAATTGGAATTTCCATCATGAAATTCATACACGCATGTTTACAGCACCTTATTCATAATAGCCAAAAAGTGAAAAAGCACGCCAGCACCCATGACTGACAAACAGATAAATAAAATGTGGTTTATTTATATAACAAAAATTTATTCAGCCATAAAAAATAATGAAATATTGATGTATGCTACAACATGAATAAATCTTGACAGCATTATGCTCACTGAATAAAGACCTCATATCATATAATTCCATTTATATATGAAATGTGCAAAATAAGAAAATCAATAAAAATAGAATGTAGATTAGTGGTTTTCAATGGCTTATGGTAGGGAAGAAATGGGAATGACTAATAATTATAAGGGTTCTTTCTGGAGAGACAAAGTTGCCTAAAATTGTTCCTGGCTATGGTTTTATAACTGTGTTCATATATTAAAATCACTGAATTCTGTTAATCAAATTGGTTAATTTTATGGCATATGAATTGTATCTCAATAATGTTAAATAATTGATAAAGATTTTTTAAATTATATTCTGTATTATGACAATTTTATATGAAGGATTATATATGCATATGCTACTTTTCATTTTACTAGGTGGTAAATAAACTTAGAAAGGAAATCATGTTTAAAAACTAGTTTGACAGAAGGAACTTCTGGAATGTTGGATCATCAAAAAAAATCTGCTCCTCCATAAAAGGAAACAGAAACCATCAAAAGTTGCCAAAATTAGCATTTTCAGATCTTTGGAATTTAAACAGAGGCTTATAACAAGTTAAAAAGTGTTTATTCAAGAAAAACATTGAATCTTAGTAAGAACAGTACATTTTGTGGAATGTTATCTTGCCTTGTACAGATCTCATCACACAGTCTGTGATAGTTTTGAAACCTGGCAGCTTCTCAACCACAGCTGTGAAATCCACCAGCCTAGTACCGACCAGAAACGGTAAGCCTGTCTTTACTCTCACCATGGAGAGCCAAACTGAGGCTGAAGGACAGAGTCAACTCAAGAAATACTTTAACTACAAGAAAAAGGTAGGTTCATGGAACCTTTCTAAACAACCATAGCAAAATCCAATGAAGAAAACAACATGTGTCCTTCAATAGGAAAATTCATAAATAGATTAAATTATGTCTTATAATGCACACTATACAACAGTTTTAATGCATAAACAGATGTGCATTGATCAAGAGCCTCTGATAAATATAGTACTGAGTGAAAAAACAAAGGTATGTTCCATTTAATAAAATTCAAAAATTCAAAAGTGGTACCATACATTATTTATTTATGGATATATCATACATATATATAATTGAATCATGTGATAGACTATGGCTCCAGTCAGCCAATTTCAGTTGAAATCAGGATTGGAAATGCAATTATTCAGGAAGGTTCCTCAATAAAATTCTATTTTCTGATAATTTGGACCCCCTAGACTTGCACAAAGGCTAATAAATTTTTTACAAAATTTGTATGAACAGAAGCAATGGCTGACAGAAAAGAGACAAATTGAAGGAAGGATATCTTCAAGACAGGATCATGGAAGTCAAGTCAAAGGGACACATTGTGTAGGGTGAGTACCCCCACTCCGATACATAGAAATTGTTGCGCCCGTGTCCTAGCACTCCTCGAGCTGCAAAGGGTGGGGCTGCTGCTCCAGTAGGCTTGACGACAAGATATTGATCCATATATGACTCTCAGACCTTGACATCTAATAGAATTTGCCCTTGCTGGCTTCTGAAATGTTTGAGACCCATGACCTCTGTTTTCCTTCTGATTTCTCCCTTCTGGAATGAGATATTTATTCCATGCCTGTCCCACCATTGTATTTTGTAAGTAGTTAACTTATTTTCTAGGCTTCACAAGTCCACAGAGGAGACTTGCCTCTAGGGCAAGTCTTGCCATATAAACAGAGAAATCTTAAAACAGAGAAACAGAGAAATCTTATAGAAAGCCTATAACAGACTATGCCATAACTGATTTTGATGAGGCTTTGTACTTAACATTGTTACTGAGATGACTTATGGATTTTGGATGCTGTGGTGAAATAAATGTGTTTTTCCTGTGGGAAGAACTGTGTTTTATTGGGGTCCAGAGGGTGGACTTTAGGGATTGAATCATTTCATTCACAAAAGATTTGTTCAGGTCCCAACCCTTGGTCCTGTGAATGTGAACTTATATTTCTAAATAAAGCTATCAAAGATAGTTTAGTTGAGATATTCCCAAATGGAATGAAGGTGAACCTTAGCCAATAGGGCTAATGTCATTACAAGCAAAAGGAATTGCATGCAGCAGAAGGAAAAGCTAAAGGAAACAGCCAGGAGCCACAACTCTGAGGAGATCGTCTAATCAAAAGTTAACCAACAGTACCGAATAAGTATTAAAAGAAGTGGCTGCCCCACAAGATTGGGTCAGGATTAAAACATGGTTTTTCTGGGGTACATAATAGATTCAAACTGGCACAAAATGTATGTATTTTTAAATTACTCTTTGGACTTTAGGTAATTTAGGAATATTTAATAAAAATAAATTTATTTATACACTACGATTTTATGAATATAAATTATGTATAAATTCTAGGCTTAACATAGCTTAAATTTAAAATATTTGTCCCCAAGAAAATTGAAAAAAGTGTATTTTATACATTTATATTTAAATACTTATCACTTCTCTCCCTTTTTGCTAAAATCAAGTGTATATTTAAACACTTAAAATAATGTAAAATATTTAATAACTTAAAATATTTATATTTCATTAGGCTACAGAGCCTAAACTTTTTATGTAGTTATGATAATATTATTTTTTAATAGTTCATTCCTGAGTCCTTAAAAAAGGTTGAAATAATGACTAGACGTCTACCTTCTTTCATCAAAACTAAGCAACGCCAAATATAACTTAGTTCAATAGATAAGATTATATTAACTTGGGATTCAAAGAAAAGATAAGTAAAATTATTTAAAGTCAACTAAAAAACTTACAATTTTTTTGATGGTCCACTTATGTAGAGTGGATAAAAGTAGTGTGAGTTATGGAAGGATTAGGATTAGCAGTTTCTAGTTGAAAACTTGTACATAATAGGATTAACCTGGTTGATTTTCCCTTGTATTGCTGAGTATGTTAATCTTATTATATTTAATTTTTGTCACACTTCAAGAGTCAGTACCTCTTTTTTTAATTTTTATTTATTTGTTTATTGTTAATTTTATTTTTAACCTCTTCTTTTCTTAATTTTTAAAAATCTTTTGGGTGCATAGTCCAGGTATTGAACCAGGTATCCTACATGGAAGGTAGGCATTCTAACCACTGAACTACCCATGCACCCTTAACTTCTTCTTTTTTTTTAAAGATGAACTCTAAATGTTTTTTGGTGGTCCCTCATGCATGCAAACAGACCATAGTCAGATGTATATAAATATGCATATATGCCTGCACACTTATTTATGGAATAAGAAGCATCATGACTATAAGGTGTCATGCAAATGACTGCTATTTTCCCCAATATCCTTTTTCCTGAATTTCCTAGTAATACAACTGCCAAGTTTGAAACAACTCTACATGGAAAAAACAAATTAGATTATAAAAAATATCCTCTCATTTTATCATATTTTTGGTCAGTGGGATATGTCCTGTAAAATTCTGGAAAGTGAAATTAGGAATATCAATTATTTCTATTCTTTCTTCTCTGGCTAGAATTTAGTCTTGAGGGTCAGAGTTAAGCAACCACCTTTGACTATGAAGTGGAAGCCACCTATTGAGAATGAAGAAGTAAGAGAATAAAGGATCCCAGGACTCTGTGAATCACCCAAACAAGTGTTGAACTGTAACCTCTAGAATCCACTTACATAAGAGAAAAATAAATTTCAACTGTATTTAAGCCATTGTTAATTTGTTTTATTTGTCATGCACAGAGAACTTGTCTAATCTTCAAATAAATTGATCTATATATTTATTTAATGCTGATCTTGTAAAAAAAAGGATAAGCTCTCCAGTAGTGATGGTTTGGAGTTGAATGGCCCCCTGAAGTACACATTCTTAAAGCTAATCTATTTCTGTGAGTGTAGACCTATTTTAGGTGGGACCTTTCAACTAGGTTATTTCAGCTGAGATTTCCCCCAGGTGGATCTTACTGCTCTTCCTGGAGCCCTTTAAAAGGGCATGAAATAGAGAGAAAGATGCAGAATCTAAGGAAAGCAGAAAACAGAGGAAGGACCCAGAGAAGTTGAGAAGGAAAAGCCAGAGAAGCTGAGGGAGGATACAAAGGAAACAGAGAGAAACCACAGAAACAGCGAGGAAGCCACTGAAGGCAGGAGCTCAAAGCAACAAAACCTGGGAGAGAAGGGAGAGACCAGCAGACTTCACCATGTGCCTTGCCATGTGACAAAGTTGCTGAGGATCACCCCATAGCTGGATTTTTGGGAGAAGATACTGTCCTGTTGATGCGCTGATTTGTACATTCTCATGGCCTCAGAACTGTAAACTTGTAAACTACTTAATCCCCATTGCAAAAGCTGGTCTATTTCTGGTATATTGCAATTCTGCAACTTCAACAAACTGAAACGCCAGCTGAAGTCTGAACCTCATTTTAACAGAAAAAGTCATATCTGTAAAAGTTTCTATGACATTTAACTAAATCATAGCATTCCCTTTATGTTATTGAGTTGTGTTGTTTTGGTATGATTTAGAATTCAGTACTCTGATGTTTATCACTCTGTAAGGAATTCTAAGATTCTGAAACCCAAAATGATATATGACCATGCAGTATTTAATGGAGTTATCTATTAAGAAATCATTATGGTCTCTGAAATAAATAGCTACAATTACAGTTTGCTGTTTTAAATTATTTTTACTAATTCCCTTCTATGGATGCTTTAAAAAAAGCTAAATGGAGCAGCAGGAATCTTGATCCCCAAAATAAAATCTGACTGATAAGGTAATCTACTGTAAACATCATAAATATTCCAATCATGACATAACCAATATGCTTATCTTATGCTTTTATAGAGTTGGCATATATAAAGAGATATTTTGTGTTCTATGTCTTATCCCACTCTACTGTTGGTCCTATTAAAGAACTAGTTGCCACATCAAATGATTCCAATCCTTAACATGATAACTCACACATTTTAGAAGCACAGCATATAAGTATTCAAGTATGATCGATGAAATTTTAGATACTTTGTGAATACTCTTCCTGGAAAACCATGCTTTGAAATAAATACATTGTATATACCTTTTAAGTACCATCTAAAGTATTGTCAAGTTTCTTTTTATTATTGGTGGCAGTGGTGATAGTAGTTTTAATACACTTTGTTTTTTATATGATACTGAATTTAAGGAGAAAATATCTATATTCAAAGGAAAAATTAACTGAACAGTTTGTATTTGATACGCAACCTTCACAGTCACGACAAAATTTCTGAAAGCCCTCCTGTTTCTCTGTAGTTTGTCCTGTTCTGCTTTGATTGTCACTTCTTCTGGGAGGTTGGTGTTTTCAGTGGAGTAGTAACTCAGTGCTGACGTCATGGAGCTAGGATGAGGCCCCATCTAGCTGACTGTGCTGTGACTTTTATTTATTCATTTATTTATTTTTTTACATGGGCAGACACTGGGAATCGAACCCGGGCCTCCGGCACAGCAGGAGAGAACTCTGCCATTGAACCACCATTGCCTACCCTGTGCTTTGACTTTTAATCTCTACCTATATGAACTTGATTTAAAAACTTTACAAGTGGGATGTGAGTCAGCTGGAACTAAAAAGCATGCTGTGGTTATGTGCTGTTTTTGTACTTTAATTTGTTGCAAATAGGTCATGGGTTAATAGTCAAATAATTTTAGGTATATAAGTTTATTTTCTTTGTCAATAACTGGGTTTTCATTGCTTCTTTAAATAAGAGTTCAGTTAATAGTACATTTTCTTTGTGACATTATAATGAAAAATATTTAATTCATGACAGAATTCTTTATTTCCTGAAGTTAAAGAATAGAGAACAGGAGTTTAATAAGTAAAAGAAGAAAAACAAGGACTCAATTTCAGAATCTAGGGCATAGGAAATGCTATACAATTTATGTGCTAATCTTTATTAGAATCTGTAATTTGATATTTCTAAACAGAAATATGCTTTTGTTAACACATATTATTCCTTCATGTGTATATTAAAGAGTATTAACTCTGTGTGTGTATACACTGTTGTTTATACATGAAATAAAAATAACATAAGTTATTTTGCTATTGTGGCATCTCAGGAGCTACTTGCTGAGCAAATGGGCTTAGATTTTTAAATTTATAAAACCTCTTGGTATTTAATGATTTTAATATTTATAACAGGTTTGTATCATCAATACATTATTAAATCGTCCAACGTCATGTAGCTTCTTTATTATCGTTAAATGTTACATCTGTGTATTTATATTTATATAAGTTAAACTTTTAAATAAGTATTCTAATATTGATTCCCATGGTAAATATTAAATCTATGCAAAATTCAAAATGTAAATTACTCAGTCATAGAAACATTTAGCTGAATGTGTGTTAATAATGGGTTTTATGATACATTTACAAGATAAAATAATTTAAGCCTGATTGTATTGGCTAGATATGATAATGTCTGTTATGGAGAAAATTAAATTTTAATATGAAACTGTAACATGTTTATCTTCACAAATAATAAACTCAGTCCAGGTGTGAATAACTTCAACTTGATAAAGACAAAATATTTTCAAGAACTTTTTCTTCTGTATTCCTTTTGGAAAATAAGCATTATATTTGATGAAATCAGAGTTATATATACATGAACAACATATGGAGATAACGCAAAGCAAAATATCTCAAACATTCAGAAGTTGTTTTGTGAAAGCATTTTTAAATGGAAAATTGCAGGGCATAATATGTATTTGGTAACATCAAGTGGACAGTGAAATAGCAGAATAACTATCTTTTTAGCTCTATTACACTAATGATGTACTTGATCTATGGAGGCTTATTTTAAGAATATTAAAAAATTTGTGGAGATTATTTCCCAAATTGTCACAACTTTCAAATAAGAGATACTGATTAGGGTAAGATTTGACTTCACATAATTACACATGCAAAAAACATCCTTTAAAATCATGATTAACCTAATCTTACTTGTCTGGTACAACATAGTAAGTGTTGTAACAACAATTGTAAACTAATTAAAATCATTGAACCTACCTTGAGAAGCTAAAAACTGTTTAAATATAAGATATTTAAGAAGCAGTAGAATTTATATAACTTTAATGATCTGTAGACTTTTCCAAACAAATTTTATGACTCATTTCCAAACAATTTTTTGCATCACTATAAATTTATTTATAAATGGAACTAAAAACATATGCATACACCTTTGTGTGTCTGTATTTGTGTGTCTCTGTGTGTATTTGAATGAAACACTCAGTCTTTTAGGTGTATGAACATAAATATTTATGAAGAGTAAAAATGTGTGTTCCCAAAGTTTGATCTAAATTAGAAGGGCTATTTCCATCAAAAGCTTTTTCAGTCACAGGATTTTACTTACTAATATTGTTTTACTTACTACAGGAGAGCAGAGTAATTAGCAACCTTAAAATTCAGTGCTGGATTGAGTACTAGCATGAGGAGTTCTGCAGACCCAGTGAAAACTGTATAAAACAACCATTTAAAGCTCTGAAAATTGTCTAACAGCAAATGAAGAAACATCTATTCCAAAACATTTATGAAAATTTGTTAAGAAAGGTAAATATCTGTAGTATTTAAGCCAAGGCTGCTCCTTCCCATCACCCTCCCAGCTCAGTGAGGTGGGGATCTCCACTCACTGCTGCAGCCAATAGCACAAGCATCCTTCCCCCAGAATCAAAGAAGAGGGTTTTCTTTCCATGAAGAGCAGAATATTTGCATGCCTTATCCTGCTTCCAACTACCTGCTGCTGAGGCTATCAGTTGGTTGAGAGGTGAGGCTTCCCACTTTCATGCAGTTCCCTGGTTAGGAAACGGAGCCTCTGCCTCAAGTGCGACACAATGTAAATATGAGTCTCTGATCACTTTTAACCCAGCTCATGAGGAGGCAGTCTCATACCAGAAGAGGAAATGGGAGAGTGCATCAGTCTGCCACCCCACCTCCACCAAACACTGAGTTCCTATTCTGGGGGTGTCTTTCAGTGAAAAGCTTTGTCTTTTCTCTACTCAGAACTCTAGAACAAGGCATTGGGTAAGAGATTTTACCTTGGAGGGGAACCAAGCAATAAACAGATAGCTGCTGATGTCTAAAGGCCCTCTAAGAACAGTGGAGGTTATGGTGAAAGGCAGTTGTCTAAACTGTAAGCCAGTAGGTTTGCAAGAAAAAATTAAAAATAAGACATCTGGGAAGAACACTCCTGGAGTCAGAACAAAAAAGGAAACAGTGATGTAAGAAAAGATTCTTTCTAAGAAGTTAGAACTTGATAGCAGAGCAATTTATGCCCTAGGGCATTTTAAAACCATGGAATAATCAGCTGGTCAATAAATTTCGACATCTGGATGTAGTCAGAGAAAGAGAGTTCTATCAAAGCCAGTGTTTTCTCAAGGTAGCTGTGGGCATACCCAAAACAGCCTCCATGAGGAACTGAAATAACGTCAGTTATTTCAGAGGAAATAACCAGTCTGTAACTAAACAAATAAACAAGCAATGATAATAACAAGCCATTGAGGGAGGCCGTACTAGAGTTCTAAAATATATTTTCTGAAATGTCCAGTTTCTCCAAAATTTAAAATTATGAGGCATGTCAAAAAATAGTAGAGTATAAGCTAAACACTGGAAAAAATCAGAGGCAACAGAAACTCTCTTTTTTTTTTACATGGGCAGGCACCGGGAAATGAACCCGGGTCCTCTGGCATGGCAGGCAATGCCTGCTGAGCCACCGTGGCCCCAGAAACTCTCTTGAAAGACCAACATGATAGATTAATCAGAAAAAGACAAAGTAGCCATTTTAGACTTGTTCACAGAACTAAAGGAAGCCATGAATAAAGTAGTAAAGGAAGGTATGATGACAATGCTGTATAAAATGCAGAATATCAATACAGGCATAAAAATTATGATAAAATAACAAATGGAAATTATGAAGTAGAAAAGTACAATAACTGAACTTAAAAAATCAGTAGGGGGCACCCTACCCATCCCCATCACCCCCACCCTATCATTTCCAGACCTGATCCAATGTGGGTCGTGGTATCCATAATGGTATCTCTAGGTCCAGCTCCCATTCCCACCCCTTCTCCTGCAGATGAAGGGAAAATGTCCATGTCTGAGCTCAAGGCCAAAGAGAAGGTCCAGGCATCCATCTTTGAAGAAGACCACAAGCAATTTCGCATTATCACTGGAAGTTGAACTAGCTACAGAGCCTGTCCTGGTGTCACCAGTGCGCACTCTGTACTGCAACATCACAGAATCTTCTCTAATTTCTTCACCAATGTGGTTTGTGGATTCCAATGACTCAAATCTGACATCAGAGCAGGAATGTCTAGAAGATACTAAAAATGTTGCTCTGTCAGCAATTGAAGCAGTTGTTATGTGAACTCTGCAAATTATATAACCTGAGCATCAGGATGCTCAGATGCTAGATCAACCAGCACCCACTGGTGAGAATGGGACAGCAGAAGTGGCTTCGGCAGAGAGGGACGTGGAAGAGATGCTGAAGATATAGAAGAATTGGATCATGAGGAGATAAAGGAAGGAAAGCCCAATAAGGAAAAATAGATAGAGGATGAAGAAATTGAGTAAGAAAATTTGGCAATATTAGAGAAAAATAGAAAGACTCACAAGCAAGACCATCTAAACAGTGAAGTGGCTGGGTGAGGGCAAGATTCAGATAGATTTATGAATGAGCTCAAGGACATAATAGAGATCACAGAGTTATAAAGCTGGGATTAGTTCAGTGGAAATCAAAATGGCAGTTTATATGACTGAAACACTAAACTGCCGAAGGCTGTTCCTGGTAGTCCTCTTCATAGGGAGTGTTAGATCTTAAAAGGAAAATAAGGTATAGAGTTTATTTTGCTTAACTTGTCCTTTAAGGGTAAATTTGCGTTTGTCCTTCCATTTGTTTGAGTGGTATCACCTGTTCTCTTAGGAGGGTATTTTCGGGTGGAGGAGCATTATGTATGGAACTTCTCACACAACAGGAATGAAGCTCTGCCTACTCAACAGAATTGCTCATCATGCAAATAAATGTCCCTTAGTAAAAGCAGAGCCAGAATGCAGTTTGATCCAGATAAAAATCAATATAAAAATATCAATATAATCCAGCAAGATTCTATAAGTCTACTGTACAGATAACATGAGAAAAAATGAGTGGTATACCGCTCCAAGTGAAGGTGATTAAATATGCTGCCTGTCACATATTTGGATTGATGTTGCTTTAGAGAAAATATTTCCAACATGCAGACACAGGCTTTGAGTGCTCCTATGGCAGTAGTTGCCTAAGATGTTAGCTAATAAATATTTTAGTGGGTAATCAGTCAACTGGCTTCCAGTATAAGTTACAGCCATTTCATTTTGCCCATCTTAGGCATCTTGGACTAAACAGTGCGGCCTTTTAAAATCTCTTCATCTTGAAATGTGAACATCAAGTCAGCATCAAGTAAGTAAAGTTGTGACCCATTTTGGGTAGCTTTCCTATATTAAGCCAATGGATTATGAGGACTTGTAATATATTGTTTCATTTAGAATCAATGAAAGTTTAATCATTGTTTAATATTGGTTTAGAATGTTTGATGTCTTCTAAATCACAGCAGCTTTTTCAGGATGAAATCTAATACCATTTTTATGATATTGTCAAGATAATGATGGGAAACCTACTTATTAAATTAAACTTTTTTCTTGCTATGTGAACTGTTTCCTTACAATATCCTCTCAAATTGTTTGTATTGCACTTTTGAGGTAAAGCAAAGCAAGGCTATGCCACCTAAAGCTTCTAAGTAGTAGTTTCTGGGAGCATGAGACTTTTTTTGGGCTGAATCTGCTGCTTCTTGGTTCAATATTCTTTAAGAAGAAAAGCTGCAGTACAGTGTTTGAAGTTATTTAAAATACTGTCATTTTACATCTCTTTTTTATTACCAGGATGTTGAAATCATTTGTATACTACTCAACTTATAAAGTGATTGGCACAAAGACAGACTCCTTGAGCAAAAGCAGCTGGAAAGTAAAAAGTATATCTAACTTGTAGACTCATAGAAGTTGTTACCATAGTCATAACAAAGGCTTTAATTGAATACATTATTGAATTCTTTAATATCCTGATGATTAGCATATTGACAGCTGCACATTTGGTATGCTTTGCTTTTTTTTAATTTTACTTTTCATTGCAGATTTATTTTGCAATTTAAAGTAAATTTTGTAAGCTTGCATCAAATTTAAGAATAAGGAGCATTTAAAAATTTCAATAGAAGGGCTCTGTCCTAGTTTGCTAGCTGCTGGAAAACAATATAACAGAAATGGGGTGACTTTCAAAAGTGGAGTTTTATTAAGTTGTCGGTTTACAATTCTAAGTCTGTGAAAATATCCCAGTTAAAGCAATTGTATAAAAATGTCCAAATTAAGGCACTGTTCTAATTTGCTAGCTGCTGGAATGCAACACACCAGAGACGGATTGGCTTTTTAATAAAAAGGGATTTATTTTGTTTGTTCTTCAGAGGAAAGGCAGCTAACTTTCCACTGAGGCTCTTTCTTACGTGGAAGGCACAGGATGGTCTCTGCTGGCCTTCTCTCCAGGCCCTTGGGTTCCAACAACTTTCCCCGGGGTGACTTCTTTCTGCATCTCCAAAGGCCTGGGCTGAGCTGCAAGTGCTGAGATGAGGTGTGCTGAGCTGCTTGGGCTGTGCTACGTTGCGTTCTCTCATTTAAGCACCAGCCAATTAAGTCAAACGTCACTCATTGCAGCAGACACGCCTCCTAGCCGACTGCAGATGTAATTAGCAACAGATGAGGTTCACGTACCATTGGCTTATGTCTGCAGCAACAAGACTAGGTATGCTTACCTGGCCAAGTTGACAACTGAATCTAACTAACACAGGCACCAACAAGAGGTTCTCTTCACTTAATAAAGACCAATGAAGTTCAGGGTTTCTCTCTGAACTGGAAAAGCACATGGTAAACAAGGTGAAGTCTGCTCTCCAGGCTTTTTATTACATAAAACTCCCCTGGGGGCATTTTCCTTCTTTATCTCCAAAGGTCTCTGGCTGCATGGGCTCTGTAGTTCTTGTGGCTCTCTCCAAAATGTTTCCTCTTTTAAAGGATTCCAGCAAACTAATCAAGACCCACCTGGAATAGGTGGAGTCACATCTCCCTCTAATCCAAGGTTAATACCCACAATTGGGTGGGTCACATTGCTGTGGAGATAATCTAAAAAAGCTTCCAACCTACAGTGCTGGGCAGGGAGTAAAAGAAATGACTGCCTCTGTAAGATGGATCAGGATTAAACAATGGTTTTTCCAGGGTACATAATCTTCTCACGCCAGCACAGTCTCAATCACATATTGAAACTGACAGAAGGAAGAAAAAGAAAACTTGATTATAGATGGATATAAAGTATGCAAACCAAAGAATAGACAGATAAAAGAATGAAGAAAACTAAAGATAGCATCAGAGATATGGGAGTCAGCATTAAATATGAATGGGATTACCAGAAAGAGAGGAGAGAGAGCAAGGAGTAGAAAAAAAATATTAAACAAAAATGGCTAAGAAATGATCAAATTTACTGAACACCACATAGCTTAAACACCAGGGGTATCAACAAGCTCCAAACAGAATAAACTGAAAGAGATCCACAAATAGATATATCATAGAAAAATGATTTGTTACTTATAAGAAAATTCCAGTTACATCAACAGATGACTTTTCACCAGAAGCAATAGAGGCCAGAATGCAGTGGGCTAACATATTCAGTGTTCAAAGTGAAAAAAACAAGCTATCAACCAAGAATCTGGTATCTAGCAAAACTATACTTCAAAACTGAAGATAATAGAACTTTCAGGGAAGATGGTAAATAGAGAGCTGCAGTACCCAATTCTTCTCCAAAAACAGCTAGTGGACAGGCAGAAACTGTCTGAAATAACTGTTCTGGGATTTGGAGGCCTGAGGAGCACTGTACAGTATCCAGGGAACAGAGCAAGAAAGAGGCTGAGATACTGTGGTAAAGAACTGTGCGTACTTACTCTGCAGTGGTTTCTAGTGCCTATCCCCACTCTTGAGGCAGATTGTCTCGGTATCTGGTTTCTGGCTGGCTGTAGAGGACAGAGAGGGATGTGAGAGCCCTCTTCCTCAAGAACAAGGTGGAGTGCTGTTTTAGTCTGTCAAAGCTGCCACAATGCAATACACCGAGATAGATTGGCTTTTAATAAAGGGATTTATTTAGTTAAAAATGTATAGTTCTTCAGAGGGAAGGCAGCTAACTTGCATCTGAAGTTCTCTGTTAACATGGGAAGGTTAACCTTCCCTCTGAAACCTCTGTTGGCCTTCTCTCCTGGCTTCTGGCTTTCTGCATGGTGATTTCTTTCTGCACCTCCAAATATCTGGGCTGAGCTGTGAGTGCTGAGATGAGGTACGCTGAGCTGCTGAGCTCTCTTCTGACCTCTCTTTTAAGCCTCCAGCTAATTAAATTAAACCTTACTCATTGTGGAATAATGCCCCCTTAGCCAACTACAAATGTAACCAACTATACATGCATTTCACAAACTGATGTTTTAAGGCAACAGAAACAGAACAAAGGGGCATCATCACCTGGTCAAGTTGACACCTGAGCCTAGCTACCACTGGGGGAATGCCTGTGTAATGATCACACTTTTGATCAGCCAGTCGTTATTGCTGGTTCTAGGTTTTAGCCTGCCCTAGACAGGATCTACCCAGCCATAGTTTTAACCCTGTAAACAGGGGCAAAGGTGGTGGAAGTTCAAAGGTTCAGGACCTCCGTAGGGCTGTGGGAATAGTTTGATGAAAGTTGCCATCTGCACAGCAGACCAGGAAAGCAGCGCTTCAGAGAGCTGACAAAAAGACTTTTTGAAGCCCTTCCTGAACCTCTCCTGAACAGGGTTCTTTGAGACTTTTCATTTTCCCATTATGGTACCTATTCTGGCTGATTAATACTGACTTAGGAAAACTCTTTCAATGGTGACCCGCCTCAAAAATTTTGCACATCAGACAAGGCAGCTAGAGACAATGAAAGGAGAAAGAAAGAAACAAACAAACTATAGAGGCAAAACAAAAACAGATCAAGATTCCCAGAGAAGGAACAGAGGAAAGAGTGCAATCTTTATAAATAGTGAAATCTTAAAAATTAACCAAGAGTATTAGGTTCTTAGAAACCAGCAAACTATTACTAGCCATAGTAATAGTCAAAGAAACAAATTAAAACTTCATAAAAGGTGAAAAATTTTGAACAACTAATCAAAGAAGTTCAAACAAATATCCTACATCAATTCAAGGAGATAAAGGTAAAGGTGATAAATGGTAAAAGATATTAAGAAGAAACTTGGTGAGTATAAAGAAGAACTTGAAAATATGAAAAAAAACATAACCGACCTTGTATGAATTAAAGATAAGTAGAAAAGCTTAAAAAATACAGTAGATGCATATATCACAAGATTTGAATAGGCAGAAGAATCTGTGAATCAGAAGAAAGGACAATTGACAACTCACAGACAGAAGAAAAGAGAGATGAAAGAATAGAAAAAAAAATGAACAGGGTCTCCAGGAATTGAATGATGTCATTAAGTCATATGTGTCATGGGTGTCCCAGAAGGAGAACAGAAGGGGAAAAGATCAGAAAAAAATATTTGTGGAAATAATGGCCTAAAATTTGCCAACCATTATGAAAAATATTAGTATACATGTCCAAGAAGGAAAATGTACTCTAAACATAATAAGTCCTAATATACCTACTCCAAATGTCAAATGCCAAAGATAGAGAGAGAAATCTGAATGCAGGATGAGAAAAGTGATTCATCACATACAGGGAAACTGCAACAAGATTAAGTGCTAATTTCTCATTAAAAACCATGGAGGTGAGAAGGCAGTTGTATGATATATTTAAGGTACAGAAAGAAGAAAACAGTAGGCCTAGAATTCTTTATAGTGAAAAATTACCCTTCCAAAATGAGGGAGAGTTTAAAATATCCACAGATGAACAGAAACTGAGGGAGTTTGTCAATAAGATACCTGCCTTACAAGAAATTCTGAAGGGAGTTCTGCAGGCTGGAAGGAAAGAACAAGAGAGAGAGAGCTTGGGGGAAAGTTTATAACTGAAAGATTATCAGTAGGGTTGTTAAAAAGGTACAAAGAGAGACAAAATTAAGATATGATATATAAAATTAAGATATAATAGAATAAAATGGTTAATGTAATTACAGCCTTTATAGTAATAATATTGTATGTTAAGGGATTAGACACCCCAATCAAAAGACACAGATTGCCAGAATGGATAAAATAGAATCACCCATCCATATGGTCTCTACAAGAGATGTAACTTAGACTCAAGGACACAAATAAGAAAAAATAAAAGGTTGCACAAAGATATTTCACACAAAGAGTAACCAGAAAAGAGCTGG